>VYZQ01010582.1:0-10659 GCA_013400655.1 Mystacornis crossleyi
GGTGGGTGTTATTCACCCTCTATTCAGGGAGACATGGGGCTGGTTCCTGTGTAGAAGATCCTGGGCTGGTGTCTAGAAAAGCAAAAAGAATGGGTACTGAACAAAATCTGCAGTCCAGTTTTGCAGGTGCAAAGTTTTTTCTAACAAAAAGAATACGATAAGCCATGTCATAATAAATGGAGTAGCCCATAAGGTGTAGGTGTCAGTGAATGCAATGTGCAAGATTGAAAACAATTTCTTTGCACTGCAAAAAATCCATTTAGTCCAAAACTGTTTCTATCCCCTGAAATGATACACATGCAATACCAACATGCCGTAAGAGTCTCTCTCTCTCTTCATCCCTTGTGGGATCAATATGCTTTACCTTTCCAAAGCAAGAACAGTTTAGGCTGGGTATTCTGCTTACACAGTCTGTTTTGCTGCTATCCAAAACAGAGCAACAAAATGTGGTAATTACTTGCAGCTTGGGCAGTCTGAACTTAATGCAGTGCTCTGTATATCTCTGGGGGTCTTATCCAAGTATAGACAGAAAAATATGTGAGTCTTGTTGAAACTCTTGGAAAGTCAAGGGTTAAGTTTATAGCAGATTGTTTATTTTCTTGGCATCTTGTTTTCTCCAGATGTGCAGTAGGAGATTATATTTTTACTTTAAATTGCCTGATTAAAACATTCCCGAAGCACTCATTTGGCATCCAGTCAAGCTCAGATGCTCAGTTCTTGTCTTTACTGACCCCTGCGGTCAGAGGGAATCTGCACGAGATAGTTTGCTCCTTTTGGTTTTGAAAGCAGAAGTCCAAGACTGAAAGTGTTGGAGTGAAAAATATCTCACAGGTAACTGAAATATACAGACCAATGAAGTGAAATATAATGTGTTCTCTTTTTCTTCAGGGTCCAATGGGAGTTCCAGGCTTTCAGGGCATCAATGGGATCCCAGTAAGTTTGCATATGTAAATATAGATCACCGGAATGTTAATCACAACCAAAAGCACCTGAACATGATAAGATTGTCCTAGCACGTGTGTAGTGTACCTCGCAATTGCTTGCTTGTCTCTGGAGTAAAATGGCCGTGTTTGTTAATCTACCTGGTGATTCCATGCTGTTTTGTAAGATAATAGGAACTTGGTACGTATCAGAAAGTGAGTCTGAGTTACATGGGGATCGTTTTCATAATTGATTAGCTTTTCTTTCAGCACCATGTTCCTTCAGCACTGTGTAGAAAACACTGTATCGTAAAATCATAGACCTGCAGAATTGAGAGGGACCTCAGGGAGTCAAACAGGTGTGATCAGCTGTGCTTCAGACCATTTTCAGCATGTGTTTCCTAACCAATTCTTAAAACCTTGTGATGATGAGACTAACTTCTCTATTAGAAAAGTTTTGCTAATGCCTAACTTCAGTCTGTCTTTCTGCAGTTTAAAGCTCTTAGTTCTTATGTTACTGATCAGGGACACAGGGAGAAGATTGTTCACTTTTACTTTGTAATAGCCTTCTTGTATGTGATAGCTGTTACCAGGTCTGCCTCAATCATCTTTTGCTATGGCATGAATGAAAACTGTGATGAGAGCTGAGGCTTCCCAGGTAATCCTTACTTCTTTTCTAGGTTCTAGTCCTGGTTTAGATCGGGTTACAGGCAGGTAACCACTTTCCCTGACCATCAGGAACTTTTGGTTTCTTTCATTCTTTAGAACTTTACATTCTAGTGACAGTTTACAAAAAATTATGTGCCTGGAGTATGTTGGCCAGCTTTTGTTGCTGCATCGAGCTTTCTTTTGCTTTGGTTTCTCCAGTGGTTTTTGTGAAGATAGCTTGCTGTATCTCAGGGGAACTTTAACTGGATCAGCTTTAGAAGTTGCCCCAAACTTCCTTCCTCTTTCTACACTATTTGGCTCATCCTGCTTTCTCCTTCTGATATTTGAATTCTTTTATTTTTTTGATGACATTTTTCCATCCTGTGTATCACTGTGCCTTCAGACTATGCTCATACTCTTTCTCATCTTTCTTGCTTTCTCAGCTGGCCAGGAGCTCCAACAGTTGAGCTGTGTTTTCTTACTTCCTATCAAGAACTGAATTATTGTGATAGATTGGCTGAAAATGCGCACTTGGCCTTGTAAATGAGCTTGTTTGATTCCAGTTCCTTCCTGGCCCTTGTCCTTCACTCCCACTCTGCTCATCCTTGCCTGTTTTCTCTCCTGCTCTACTCCCTTGCTGCTATTTTTTTTTTCTTTTACCACCAGCCAACTGTCTAGGTCTGAAGAGAACAAGCTGTTCCCATAATACTTAATTTAATGGAACACACTGTGGGAACATGCTGTTCTCAGAGTATTTTTTCAGATGAGGCTCTGGAGAAAGGGGATTCCCAGCAATGAGGGGAGGCAGAGATAGAGCACCAGCTATTGCCAGGTAGTTGGCAGTGACAGGCATTCCAAGCAGAGAGCAGGGGAGGCAGATGAGAGGATTCAAAGCCTCCAGCATATGCAGATCTACTCTGCTTTGCAACATTCTGCAGGTGGGTGAATGGTAAAGAGGCAGATTTTGCTGGTCATGAACAGCAAAGTGCTCAACACTGTGGGTCTTCTGTGCCACAACTGCAGGGCAGAAAGAGGGGAAAGGGAAACTTGTTCATACTGTTTACATTATAGCCACTGAGATAAATGCTCCCTTTGTCAGGTGAAAATAGCAACCACCACCACTTGAGTAAATATTTTTGCTTTTGCCATTACATTTCAGGGTAGGGAGTAACTTAGGTTTTTTGTGAAGTATATACAACTATTGGCACTTTATATGGATTTGTGAAATGGAGAGCAAAGGAGAGAGCCCGTGTGTGACAAAGATGGGAAAAGTAAAAATATATTGCTATCTGTGCACATCTAAATATGAAGAGAGATTCTTTGTAGCATGCAGGTGGGTTAGTGCGGGCAGGTGTAGTTTAGTCATGGCCATGGGCAAGGCAGTTATTCGGAGGGGAATCCCGCTGTTGACCTTAAGGGAAGTGGTACTCCACAGAGTTCTCTTGGGGAATGCTGGTGGCAAGTAAATCATGTTGTTGCAGCTGGCTTGACTAATCCCTTTAACCTAGTAAATACAGCAGCTACATGTGTTTATTGCTAGACTTTCATGTCATGCCATAGGAGAAACCCTCAAATCCTTAGCCCTACTTGGGAAGTTTATTTTTTCCTGTAGGACAGGATTCAAGGACAGCTCTGGCAAAGGCTGGAACTGAAACTGGGAGATGTATATAGGTTTTCATGAACTGTCCAAGGACTTCTAGAAGGAAATATTTTTATGATAAGTGAGCCCTTCTCTGTGCCATCAAAGCCAGAGCTATATGAAGAGGCAGTTCTGTGACCTTCCCAGAGTAAATGTGAGCACTTGGCGATGGCTGGAGGAAGGCCACTTGCCTTAGCGAACCATGAAACTGTTTATTCAATTAGTTTTGTATTCATCTTTAATTGCATTTGTTTCTCTGTGTTTAAATATGCATTGAGCTCTCCTGTTGGGATTGCCTTTTTGCTGTTTAATTGTGAAAAGAGGCCCCTTGGGATCACAGTGTCAGGGTACAAGCAAGAGTCAGATAAAGGAGGGCCCAGATAACCAGTTCGAGTTTCCTTACCTGTCCCACACCGAATGCCTCCTTTTGTGAGAACAGAGAGCACAGGCATCTTTCCAGCCTGTGTTTTAACTCAAATCTGTAAACTAATCACCTTGACATGTGTAAGTAAAGTCTGTGAAAGTCTTCTGCCGTAGTCAATTGAGATGCTTGTGTTCAATTGGCACATCTGCCAAAACAGGAATTTGAGGAGGTGAGAGCAATGAAACTATTAACCACCACTTTTTCAGGTCAAAACAGCTCCTTAAATCAGTCTTTTAAACCCCTGGGAAGAAGGTGCTTTTTAGGCAGGATTTAGCAACTCTCAAGGAAGTCAGTTGCGAGTGCTCGGTATCACTTCTGATAAGGGTCTTAAAACAAAGCATTATGAACTCTGATTTCAGATTAGCTTTAAAATAGGAAATCCTGTGGATTGCGTTCCTAAAGCAAAAGACACAGAATGTGTGTATGTGTGCTTGTGTGTCAGTCCGTGTCATGCTTTGGCTCAGAACCGTGGACATGGATGCCATGGGATTAAGTGACAGGGGCACAGATTTATTTAGCACACATGAGAAATCACTGTGATCTGCATACTTTGTCCTCTGTCTGTGAGCCCTACTCACATTTTAAGAGGATACCAAAGTCCTTTGGGTCACTTACAGGCTGAGAGTTAGGAGATCTCACCCAAAGCATTTCCCAGGACAAGGGTCACCGTACAGCTGCCTGCCACAGGCTGGCTCTCAGCCAGCACGAAAGCTGGAGCAGCTTGGCTCCCTCTTGTCTCACTCTGAGGGGCAGATGTTGGCCCTTTCAGCTTCACTAAACCTTGCAGCTGGTAACCTTGTGCTGTAACCAGATACGTGTGCGCTTGTCTCACATAGCTCCTGGTTTTGTTGATGATGTAAACAAAGTGAAAGACCTGGTTGACATTGACAACTCTGGCCTCCTTCTGCAGTCACTGCCTGTCCTGTCAGACTTGATGCTCTTGGCTATGACATCCTGCATGGATCAAATTAATGAAGTAATTTCTAAGAGGCAAATGTAAGTGGCAATAAATTGCTGCTTCAGCCTACTCCAGTTGCTTTATCAGGGCCTGGCAAGTCCCTGCTTGCACACCACATGTGGGTATTTTGACAGACTAATCATCAGAGCAACCAGTACTGTTAAGGCAGTGGTCTCTGATGATAATGCTTTGGGATGACTTCATTCCATTCCTTGTTAAATCTCAAATTTATATTTATCTGGGTGAGCTGCCTTAATCTGGTAGTTGAGACACACTGGACATTCATTCAGTTTGTACCTTGTTGACTGACGGAAAGCTGTCAGTCTCTCTCAATTTTGTTGGCATAAATCTCAATACAGCTGCCAAATGAGCTGGACCAAGGACCTTATCTGACTGAAAATTAACTCCATTAAGAAACAGAACAGTTATTTCTCTGCTGTGTGTGTTTCCTACTCTGCCAGCACGGGGAGGAGGTACGTGTGAGTAAGAAGCAATGTGCAATAGCCCTCGTGGCAGCAGCTGAGACTAGTGATCAGTTTGAGTATTTACATAATTATGGCCTAAGTTGCTCTGCATCCTTGAGAAAGTCACTCTGCTACTGTGTGTCCCCAGCTTCCCATCTATAAAATTAGGATTATAGCATTCCCACATTTTTCCAAGGGATTTAAAGATCCTTAGATAAAAGGCTTTACATGACTGCAAAGTTCTCACTTAGTTTCACCAGAGCATATGCTATTCGCTTGGACGGGGAAGACCTTTAGTGTTGCAAATGTGTTTTATTTTAAGTGTCAGGCATGAAGGATTGTTAATGTTCTGCTTTATCTCCATTTTATCCATGTTTATTTTTTTTCACTTTCCTGATGTGAGTCATAACTTGGTTAGTGCCATATCTTAAGGACAAATCTTTGGGATCAAACAAAAGTACTTTTGGGATGAGTCAAGATCATCATGTACAGAGGGGGAAGAGAACTATCAAGTTACTGATTCTATCTCCATAAGTTTAATTTTCCTTCTTGCCTTAAAACGATGTTGTTGAGTGCCACAGGACTCATTTGTAGGAAAAGCAGCATAGAATAAGGAGCTGCTTGAAACTTGGGCAGTGTGACTGGCAGTTCTGCCTTTCTGCCTTCTGCCCTCATGTACTTATATGGCACTGAAGAAAAAGTACCTGCAGTCTCAAACTTTGATCTCCTTTGCACTAGTACCATGCTGAGTAAACTCCAGTCAAATTAGTAGAGCTATACCAGGGCAAAAGAAATGTGAAATCAGAATTAGGTACAATTGTATTTTGCTCTGCTTGATTAATAATTGACCATTGCAAATACTTAAAAAAAAATGTTGTTAGTTTAATTGGATCTTTCTCCCAGTTGCTTTGCCTAAGGTCTTACGTTTAATATAACAAATAAAGCTGTTCTGTTCGAATGGCCTGATGCTGGAGCTTTAACATCTGTTGATCTATTAAAAGAAGGAATCCACACTGGAGAGGAAGAGAAGTCGCTGAAACTCTAAGCAGATTGGAATTATAAATGCTCAGTATTGTTGAGTCTGCCTCTGCCCTTGCCTTCACATGAGCAAGTTCCATTCCTGGTGTCAGGTGCACCCTTGTGTGCTGTTTGACACTGTTACATTCCATATGGTTCAGACTGCTGTGGGATGAGTATTGCCCTTTTGGGATCTACTCATGCACAAGTTATGTACTCCAGAAAACTATCCCTTAGAGAAAAAGGTAATGGGATGAATGCAGCCAGTGTTCTAGGATTTAACCTTTAGGGAGGATAAACAAAGCTGACTGAAGAAGCTCATTCTGTTGCAGTCTGCCATACGTTGAACTTGGTTGGGAGTTGTGCAATTCTTTTGGTTTGTGTTGCCATTTGGAAGGAAGATATCAGTTTTCTGGGGACAGCAGTCTTACTAATAAAATAATGGATCCTTTCAGTCATTCTCTCTTTTTCCCTTTACACAGGGTCACCCTGGGCAGTCAGGACCTAGAGGCCAGCCTGGCCTCGATGGCTGCAATGGTACCACTGGGAGTCCTGGCATTTCTGGACCAGATGGGTTTCCTGGCCTACCTGGACGGCCTGTACGTCCCAACTCAAATGTGGTGTTCTGTAGTCACTAAACCAGGAATTGCTTTATGTGACATTGTTGGAGAAGTAACTGCCAAGGAAGAACCCAAATAACCCTAAGTTTATTAGCACTGTTAGAGCTCAGTTTTCTTATCAACTCTGAGGATAAAATGAAGACCCTGTGGATAAAATCCCCTCCCTCACCTGCTGCCATTGCTGCTTTGGATGCAGCCCAGGATATGGATGGTTTTCTGGGCTGCAAACCCACACTGACAGCTCAGTTTTTCATCCAGAAGTGCCTCCAAGTCCTTCTCCAGGGCTGTTTTCAATCGAGTCATTGCCCAGCCTGAATCTGTGGTTGGAATTGCCCCAAGTCAGTTGCAGTGTCTTGCACTTGATGAGGTTTACATGGGCCCATCCCTCAAGCCTGCCAAAGTCCCTCTAAATGGCACTGATGTATATATGAACAGGGGAGTTACACCATGTCCAACAGGTTCAAATAGGATCTAAGATTGTCAAAGGCCTAAAATGAAAGGGAAATTTAAACAGGAAAATACCAGAGAAAATGTTTGCAGAACCTTGTTTTTCTAAAGCTGCAGGAAGTCTCATAATAGCACAGCTTCTCTGACAAAGCAGCAGTGGTACTTTTACAGTTAACTGGAGCCAGGGGTTTGCCTTGTTCATTATGCTAATTAGAGATTATTTCAAAACTAAAGCAGTATTTTTTTAAATTTATTTTTTACCTTTTTTTTTTTTTTTTTTAAATCAGGGTCGTCCTGGCCCAAAAGGCCTTAAAGGAGAACCTGTTTTTGCTCAAGGCAGTCTTAAAGGAATGAAGGTAAGACTTGTCATCACATAGGAGAAAATGCAGTACAAGAAACTCTGTGGTGTCCCACAGGTTGCAGGGCTGATACTGTAGGTTCGATTGCTCACGGTGTCAGTCCAGGATGTCTTGAGTGTAGAGCTGTGGAAAAGGCCTTATAATAACTTCATTAATGACAACACAAAATGCTCTCAGAACCTGGAATTGCTTGGTCTTTGAAGATATCTTGTTCATCCCATACTGGCATGCTGGGACATTGCTCATCCTGTTGCTGTTCAGTGCATTTTATGACTTCTACTGTGAGACTCCAGCTGCCTCCCAGTGTTCCTTGAACTGGAGAGTACTAGAAATTTATCAGTCACTTTCTCAGTTTACATATATGCTTCATTAAATACTGAAAATATTAAAAAATTCACTCTGTGATAGAAGGTCGCTCACACTGATTTTGCTGGTCAGAATTAGGAACTCTTCTAAAATTCTGTCTGCATTATATAAGTTCATAAGCTTATAAGTTCATACAAGTCAAATAGGTCTTTATTAATTTACTTCTGTGTTTATGGGAAATAAAGATCATTTCATATTATGATGATATGCTTTTGCATATTTTATAACAGTCATATAATAAAAGTTTTTATAGTGTATTTTCAGTGTTTTTGTAATTATTATTTTTTATGCCACTTTATTTTCTCTTGTTACACATAAATAAAATGGTTCTAATTTCTCTAGGGGTCTCCATTACCCCATTCAAATATGGAACACAGATTTCAAGATATTTTCCCATTTACACATGCTCTAATATTAACTAACAGCAAGTATTTCTATTTATACAAAGCTTGATGTTCCTTATACTTTGTTGTAATAATGTTGTGTAATTTTTATGTATGCCTTTTTGACTTCTAGGGTGAAAATGGTCTTCCTGGATTGGATGGAGTTCCTGTAAGTTATTTAATATGGGACATACTGATTTTAAAGATTAAGTAGGTACATTTTCAGGTATTAGTTCCTAAGGACCCTTTTCAAGTTAGTGGGAAGTGTATTTACATGCATGATACCAGTAAGCAATTCTAGATTTGTAAGGGTACGAGTGGATCCACATTATGGTAGAGGAAGTCCGATTTTTCCTATTACCTATTTCATTATTCCTTTTTCAAATCAAACTCCCTTCTCTGTAATCAAAGGAATTCTGTACCTTTGATTTTCAAAGTACAGCTAATCATATGAAATTAATTGTTTTAATATTTGAATTGGCATACTTAACTAGGGCATATTACTTAATCTTTCCTGAGACTCACTTTGGAGGGGGTTTGATGGGGTAAATGCTACACATGCTCTGTTTCTCCTGTGTTCTTTTTATAGGGCCCGAAAGGTTTTCCAGGTCCAGTAGGTCCTGCAGGCCCTATAGGATTACCAGGTTTGCAGGTAAGAGACCTCAGCTGTTGCACTTGTTGATAGAACAGTTCAAACTGTTGACAGTTTTCCCTTCTTGTCTCTTTGTGTCATGACAATGAGCAAAAGTGCCTATGCATCTGAAAGGACTGGCCTCAGCTGACTTCTACCATAGGATGCTTGATCTTGGGTAGTTTAATCTGATCACAGGAGCAAAGGCTCCTCTCTGGAGCATCCAGAGCAGCAAACATGGCCAAGGGCTCCAGCGGAGCTCTGCCGTGCTCTCTGCAAACATCTCGCTACCCTGTCCTGAGCACTTCCTCATCTCAGGGGCTGGGGGAATTGGCTGATCTCTGATGTCTGGAGCCTTTGTTGTCATGAGCTGTGTTAGAGTTGCTTTGTTAAGATCCTACAAGAGAATTTCTATTGGGAAAAGGTAAAACCAAACTACATTTTTGTTGGGTTTGACGTTTTCTCTTAATTAAAAACAATGCCAAAGAGCTCTGCTATGAGAGATGTGAAGACTTCAGAGCATGTGTCTTGCTTTTGCTTTGGAAGCAAGAAAAGTTCAGGTATCATTGCAGATCCCAGCATTAGTCCAATTGTTTGCATCCTAATTAAATCAAAAGGAATAACATCTTGATCTTTTTTACATTTAGGGTCCAGTGGGCCCGCCTGGGCCACCAGGTCCAAAAGTAAGTAGCTACCTTTCCTGTTTTCTTCTTACACCTAATTTTTGGGGGTTTAACAGTGCTGTGGGCTTAGATGATAGTGGTGGTGGTGTTGCTGTTGTTTTATTATTCATTCATTCGTTTTTTTTTTTCTCTCCTAGGGTAACATGGGATTAGGCTTTCAAGGAGAGAAAGGAGAAAAGGTAAGTGAAACTTGTTTTATTATAGAAACAGCATGAAATAATACTCTAGAGCTCCATCATAGCTTGATCCCCTAGAAAGTGGCTAGATTCTAGCAGTTTCTTTTTTTCCTTTTTCTTTTCTTCTCTTGGACTGACTGACAGTTCAAATACTAAAGAATCTTGCTGGTTCCTTATTTGTTGGTACACTAAAAAGGATGGGAGCCTTTTCTGGGTGAAGAGGAAGCAGGGGAAAATCTCAAGTCAGTGCAATACTTTCATGGTTATCAAGACCTGAGGTCCTTTGACATCTTTTGAATCTCCACGTTGCAGTTTCTTTGGACCATCACCTTTTGTATTGAGTTATTCCACTAACTTCATTCTTACTGGCTTTCATTGCATTCTTTGGGTCAACTGGTGTGTCATCTATAGTATCCTATAGGGGTATCCTGCAGTCTGTGTCGGGATTTACACAGGCAAAATGGGGATTCTTAAAGTTCTCAATCCGGGACTTGATTCTGCTGATGTTAAAATTGGTTCTCAGCATTCTACAGTTCTAATTGTTCCTTCTCTTATTTTCTTTCATATTTCTCCCCAAAGCTTTTCTGGACTGTTTTCCTGCTGGTTCAAAAGCTGAGCCTCTTTTTTTTTTTTTCTTGCCATATTTTATATCCACAAGGCTTTGAAAACAGATGCATTTTGTTCATCCTGATTTTCCATCTGATCTTTTGATTCCCGTGACCAAACTCCCATGCCAGCGTTCAGGCATGCAGATCTATGTACATGAGATATAATTAAAGTGGTTTTTCTTCTGATTTGTAGGCCACTTCCACAGAAAATCAAACATGGTCTGCTATGTCAATATCTTCCTCTTTTGTCTACAGGGTGATGTAGGGCTGCCTGGGCCTCCAGGTCCCCCACCATCCACTGGAATACTGGAATTCA
>VYZQ01010582.1:13194-55440 GCA_013400655.1 Mystacornis crossleyi
GCTGTAAAGCACATACAGATCTTTCCTTCTGTCCATATACACCCAGTCAAAACGGACTGTTTAATATTAGTGCTCATCAACTCAGCATGGTGTAGCATCTTCTCTATATGAATCAAGAAAAACAATTTACTCCTGAATTCCAGCAAGCTATTTCCCAGCTTAAAACTTTTTGTAAACAAAGATTGTTTCAATAAGGTTAGGGAATAAATATTTTTGGGAACTTCTGACTAATAAGATAAATTGTTTGCCAGTTTCTTCAGTGCACAGATGTTCTTAGGAAAAATACGTGCAAGAAAAACCTGTACATGAAGCACAGTTTTTTATTAGCCTTTCTGGACATGTTCCATTATAAGCATGTTTAGCTTTATGCATCACAAGAGACCCATTGAAGCTGGTGAAATTGAACATATGTGCAAACTTAACCACAACCGTAAGATATTTTAAGATTGAAGCCTGGAAATTGCTTAACTACTGTAACTCTTGCTGAAATTAAATCCTGGTGTTCTGTCTCTGGATTTGATACTTCTTGCTGACTGGGAAAACCACCAAACATTTCCAAATGTTGACCGTGAAAATGCTAGTTTTGAGTCATTCTTGGGCTTTGGAAGGGAAAAGCATGCTCTGAGCATTCCCTTGAGCTGCTGCTGTTAAGAAATGAGACTTGAAATAATCTCTAAATGTAGAATAACATACAGAGTAGCATTGGCAGGTCTTTGCTGTCTATAGCATGGGGTCACTTGCAAGTTGCTGTGGAAATATGTGCCATGGTTTAAATGGAGAGAAATCTTGGGGAATAAAGCAGGTACTATACTGCACATACTGCCAAGTCTGGTTGAAAGAAGTTTTTCTTTCTGGGACAAAATAGTCCCAACAGAAAGAGTCAGTTCCCTTTCTCTCTTTATTGCACCGTTTGTATTAATGAAAGGGTTTGTGTTCCCTTTACTTAGGGATGTGCTGTTAAATTCCAAACAGATCACAGAGATTTAATGTTGACATTTTTCCAAAGGGCTTTGGAGGTGTTGGAGAAAAAGGAGAAAAAGGCGTGCCTGGCTTACCGGGTGGAAGGGTAGGTAACTTCACAAAGTCCTTAAATGCCTTTTCTCAAACACATGACGTGAGCCTTTCATCAACAGAAGCATTCCCTGCAGAGATGTGCTCCTATACAACAGAAAGACCAAGACATGCTGTTCTGCATGTGCAGAATAAATTGTCGGATAGAAAGTCTTGACCACGCCAAGATTTATTGGCTTTGTGATTACAAAGTAACACCTAAGTTCCTAGTAAGCTGAGACATCGTGAGGTCCTTAACTTGAACTGCATATTAGAAAAACAATGGTTAAATAAGACAAGCATGCTTTTTTCAGTTATTTTGTTAAATTCTTCATATTGTGATTGTTAATAATTGAGAGATAAGAAAAGCAGTGGTAGCTTCTTCTTTTGAAAATTTAAACTTTTCATTCTTTGATGCTGAGATATTTGAAGCCTGATCAAGCTGAGATGGGGCCTCCAAAAGCTGATTTCTTTGCTGTTCTAGGGCCTTTTAGGACTGGATGGATCTGATGGAATTCCAGGGAGAAAGGTGAAATTTCTTTTATTTTTTATTGTACTTAAGAGTTACAGAAGCCCTCCAAACTGCTTAAGATCTACTGACTTCTTTATCTAGTGGCTCCAAGTTCTCTGATGGATAAATATACCTGCCTTATTGAAATAGTTAAGCTGAGTAGAAAGTCCATCAAAAACTGCAAATCCCTTGAACTGTTTCTCTAATTAACCCTAAGTGTTCAGTCACTTTCTTCTGTATTTTGTTTTATGTATGTCCTTTTCGAAATAAAGTGCAGGTGATGGTCTCTCCAGTATGATCTAATTAATATCTGTATGTTAAAATTATATTATTAAAAACAAACCCTTTATGACAAGTTTCTCAGCAATACTGGATGTGAGCTATACTGGGGGCTGCAGCAGCTCAAGGCTTCAGAATCACAGCAAGATGTGAAGTTAAAGTTCCTTGTTCCAGACCTCTGGGAATATCCTATTTTATCAGCTGTGGCAGTGGGATTTGAAATCTATACTGGGCCAGTTTGGATATGTTACCCAACAAAAGCAGTAGATTTCCAGACACCCAGAAGGGGAATTTTGGTGTCCCTGAGAATGCAGCTGGAGAGCTGCATCTCCCAGTGTTACTTTAAATGTTTTGGTGCCAGTAATTTTTTAGAAGGGGAAAAGAGTGGAGGGAAAATGTGTGGGACAAGGAAAAGAATGTTTTAGACTCTTCATTCTGCAAGCATTTCTACAGTTCTGTGAGAACCCCTAGGTGTTAACACCTCCTAATTTGCACACCTTCAGCCAGCTCATGAGTTCTCACCATCTTCACAGCACAAGGAGGCCTGAAGGGGTTCTAGTATTTTGTGGGTGCTGAGAAATCGATGCCATCAGTTTTCTCTTTAATTCTTCTTCAAATGTTTGGTAGGACAAAGAATTGGGTTTGTGATTTAAGTCCAGGTTCTGCAAATGTCTCAGCTAGCAAATAATGCCACTTGTTGTCTCACTGTGTAGCATTGTTCCCTTATGTGATTTTACAGGGCCATCCAGGTGTTCCAGGCTATCCAGGACTGGATGGAGTCGAAGGCATGAAGGTAACTTCTCACTAAAGCATTGTTTTTTTTAAGGTATATGCATGAATAAATAAGTATTATTGCTCCAATCAAACCTCCTGTTTGCCCCTATATCACTGTAATTTTCAGTATGTTTCAGTTCCTCATTCACCTTATTGTTAAGCATAAAAATGAGTGGTTGCTGAGCTGTGAATGCTCAGGTATTTTAGTAATTTTTCGATGTTAATCATGGAACTTCATGACTTAGAATTGTAGGTGTAGCCTTTCTGGTCTCCTTTTTCCTTACACCAATGCCATATTTATTGGACTGTTGAGGCAAGATTAGGTGGAAGTAAGTGGATGTTAGGATAGTTGCCAATGCTATCTGAAGTCTTGGATCACAGATCTACAAGTACGGACAAGCCTGAGAACATGGTCAGTTTCTTGAACCGGAGATAGATGATGCACAGCAGACATTTTCAGGGTATCTTACAACTTGGGCAGTCAGACAGCTGGAAACTGAATGGAAAATGATTGGGTAGTAGTTTGCTGTGAAAACACTGATCTGCCACCAAGATTGCAGACTTGTAAAATGCAAGTACTGAAGGGATTTTTTGTGCAAAACACATGGAAGAAGTAGAAGTTTATGTACAGAGGAGTATTACTGGTAGAAGCAACAAAGTGTGCGCTGCCTTGGCTCACTGCGTGGTGTTTCTATGATAAATATGATGGCAATTTGGACAACAGCCAAATTTTGCACTTGCGTTTTTGAAAGGGATCTGATATTCTTTGAGAGTGTCAGTGAGAGGAAGGAATGACACTGCAGTTTGTCACAACTTGCTTGTTCTACCTGGATGATTTTGTGAAGGAATCTATTTTTCTGTAAGCTTCTATTATTGAAATTCAGTATTCCAAGGCAACAGATAGCTGCAGTGATGAAAGCTTTTAAAAATGAGATAGCTCATAGCTATCTCATAACTTTTACCACGAAATGAACAGATATTATCTACCTGATATCGGTCAGTGTGCTGATATAACTGGTCTCCAGTACACATTGTATATACATGTCTATGCTTCCTATTGAGGTTATTGGAGACCTTCAGAGGATAGCTGGATAGCAGCGTCCATCTTATCTGAAGCAGCCATCAGTTTCATCAGACAGGAACGATGTAAGTCCGGACAGCAGATGATTATGAATAGCAGAACAAAGTGAATTCTTCAGCAAGACAAAGAATGATGGTTACTCAGTGAATGACTGCAGACATTGGCACCGTAATACAGTCTGTTTCCTGACAAGCAGCCTCCTTTCCATCACCCATCTGAATGTGGTGTGAATCTGTTTTCTTTACAGGGTGAATTAGGTGACATCGGTCCCCCAGGCCCTCCTGTCGTTATTGACAGGGAAGGTGTAGTCATTTCAGGTACACATTTCCATTTTGTTTTGGAACTGATCTAAAGCCCTTTTTCTGATACTACTTACTTTCTTACTGTATTTTACCACTTCCCCACACTGTATATTGGGTCTAACCCATCCCTTGTTATTTTTTTTTCTTTATTTCTGTATGGTTTTGATACACATATGTTTAGTCCTTTTTTTATAACTTCAGAATTTACAGACAGCCATTAAATCCCACATTGCGGAATGATGTGTTTCAAGGCAGAATGAAATGTCTTGCCTGGGAGACAGACTCTGTGTGAGCACGGGCAAGTGCTGTGTCTGCTCTGTAGACAGACTTCAATCTGTCCTCAGTGTACCAAGGAAAAATGGCTTACTGGTACTGCTAGGAAAAGGGTGCTCTGAATGTCATTCTGCTGTTATTTGTTGTCCAGTGTGGTAAGAATATTGTTCAGAAAATGAGCTTAATTAATGCCACAGCTGACTGAGGCCTGCAGGGGAAGAGTCTCTGAAGCCATAAAGGTAAGGGGACATTGTATGGTCTCTCCTATTCTTTCTCCTTCATGTGTAGTCAAGTTTGAAACAACCTCTTTCACAACTCAGGAGGAATTTTTCCCAATATTATTAACTTTGACTAACAGGCTTTCTGCTCACATCTTGGCAACCTTTGCTATCTGTGAGACCAGTGGCCACTACAGTAATTGAATGAACAGTCTTTCAGCAGAAATTCTGATGAGATTTTCTTCCTTGTTTTTGTCTTTCTCTTAATAGGTGCCCCGGGTGACCCTGGAAACCCAGGAATACCTGGTCCTCCAGGAGATGAAGGGATCATTGGTTTACCAGGCCTTCCAGGAGCTCCAGGGTTTCCAGGCCTGGAGAGAGGTAAAGCAGCTGCTGCCAGTGCTCTTGCTGTGGGTTTTGTGGAGAAGTCTCTGGGTAGTGGCCTGGAGATGGTGAAGGTATTGGAGCAAGCCTCTCCCTGCTCCATCAGCTGGCTGATTTGCAGGCTGCTGTATGAGAAATAGGGGGCAGGGATGACACATAGGGAAGCCAATTGTGTTGACTTGGATGGGAGCAGAATTAGTGCCGCAATTATTACCGCCCAGGTAAGTCTTCACATGGGAATATTTGGTGTGGCAGTGTACACAGGAGGCTGTGGTTTGATTTCCGTTTTTAATGTGCTGATTGGCAGAAAATCTCCTACATTTTAAATTATAATGAATGTTTTTGAAAATTTTTAATTTTTTTTTATATCTGCAATAAAAAGCTAACAGATTGGCTTGATAAACTCACTGGGAGTGCAACCTATTTGTCCCATCAAAGATCTCACTCAAAAATTTCTGTTTCACTTGAATGTCATCTGGGGAATTCTGGCCTGCAATAACCCAGAGACTAGGAACTACCAAGAAAATCAGAAAAGAAATCCCCCGTCAGTCTTACATAGTTAATTGTCTGATTGATCAGTGAGACTTAAATGCAATGTTGTGAAGTTTTTTGGATGACCAAAAGAGTGTGTAAATGGGAGCCAGTTGGTCCCTCCAATTAGTACTTTTTCATTCGTGTACAATTATAAATTGTTCTGTGCTAACATGATTGCAGTTCAGGGTACAACGGTCATTATCTTAACATTAAAAATACTTCAGTGTGTTTGCTGCTGGAGAGTTGTTCATTGTGTCATTCTTGTCTAGATGGAATGGGCCCTGGAGGGTCTCCGGGTATTCCAGGAGTGAAGGGTGAAGTGGGAGAACCAGGGAGAACAACAATTGGATTTCCAGGCCCTCCTGGGAGAGGTGGTTTACTGGGTCTGCCAGGAGCACCAGGATTGCCTGGTTCACCACGTACGTAGAATTTTCACATCTATTTTTGTCCTGGATTCAGAGTAAAATAGGAGAAATAAACATTAATATATTTAGTTCTTTGCCAGCAAGGATTATTCATCTCTAAATTGTGAATGTTTGACTGACACCTCATTGTGATTATAGCTCACAGACATATATATCAGCAGATAGTCCTATAAAGTCAGACAATAGACCTAATTATTGTTAAGTGTGGTAGCCTGAGAGACTGAAGCACAAAGTTGTGTTGACACAATTTATGACACAAAGAACTTTGAAGGTCTAGGCTAGTCTCCTATTCACGTAGGTAAAGAAAGACCATAACCTTATGAAAGCCTGAGGTAAATGTCAGTCTTGTGAGTAGCTGGTTTGGGTACCAGGAGTCAGACAGGATGCATAAAGAGACGGTTTCCAGACCTAAGGAAATGGAATTTTGTTTTTACATGTTCATTTGTATAGATGTCCTGATTAGATTAATTGTGTATTGTTTTGTTTTCCTCAGAAACTGAGTATTAAACAATCAGAGTTTATTTTACAAAACTGTGTTTTACCATTCTGCCATATGCTGTTCTTTTTTTTGAGAGCCAACCCTACAGAACAGGGGACTCTCCAGTGATGGAGCCCGTGAGCATGGTCTCATAAAGTGATTTTCTGTGGAGAAGAAATAAGTATTCTCTTATCAATAACTGTTTGCTAGTCAAATCTGGCTTACTTTTCTGCAGAGTCTGTAAAGCTCCTGTAGCTGTGTTTAGCTGATGGCTGCAGTTTGTTTCCATGGAGCAGCAGACGGTGCTGGTCAGCACTCCATCTTACTGTTGTCACGGAGGGGAAGGGTTTTCAGACAGTGTAGTTTTAGATTATGTTTGATCACTTTTCGCTGCTGTTTCCATCAGTTTATGTTTCATTCTATTCAGCATATAAAGAGATGTAGACAACAATCCTGCAGTCATGAAGTGAGGGACAGGGAAAGTCCCCTGAACCCTTTTGCCTGTTAGTATCTTTCCTGAGCTGCAGCCACTGAATGAAAGTCATTTGCCCTTCTTTACATTACCTGTCCACACTTTGGTGAGTTCTTTGGTCAACTGGTAAATCTGTGAAAAAGCACAGTGGCAGAGTAGAGGAATGAAACTCTGTTGCATCCACACTGTAAGAGCTTTTGCTTTCCTGTGTGAGGAGCTAGATGCAAATGTGGCAGAAAACTGCAGCCCGTGGTACCAACCAAGATCTATCTCCTTGTGTTACGTCCTCAGCTGCAATTTCATCTGATGCCAGTTGCATCACTGATGTTGTAAGTCAGTAACAAGCTGAAATCAGCCTTCTCATGTCTTTTCCTTGCCTATAGGCCCTTCATTCTCCCCAGGGACAATCCTGAATGGAAGGACTGGGGCCCGGGGAGAGCCTGGGCAAAGAGGGCTACCAGGAGCTTTGGGTCCAAAGGGCTACAAAGGTAATTGACTCTTGTTTTGAGAGAGCTTTTCAGCAGTCATTGGGCTGAAAGATATTTACATGTGGTGAATATCCTAAGGGATGAGTTGTAAGTGTCTTTATGACAAATCACAGGAGGGGTTGAAAGAGCCAACAGCCTTTGCAATTTAGAGAGAGTTGTGCTCAGCACTGTCAGTAAAATCCTATTTCTTCTTCTTACTCTGCTTAGGCAAATAAGCTGATAAACATCTCACACCCAGAAAATTAGCTAAGTAAGTTATACTTTAAAGCCATGAGACTTAGAAATAAAATCTTGCTCACTGCTTTTTGCAATAGGGGCTGTAAATGACAGAAAAACTCAATTTTATTCTCCTCTGTGCTAAAAATTGTGAGAATTTGGGTCTTAGTGTGTGACAGAACCAGCAGCAAAAGCCATGATGACACAGATATCACTGTGCTTGGTGATTGTTTGGGTCCATGGCCAGTCACAGTTCAGGGGGTCATTGTAACTTACCACAAGGGAGAGTATGGATTTGTTTTCTCTGATAACTATCTCTTCAAAAACGCACAAAACCTCCCTAAAACTCCTCTAAACCCATCTGTTTAGGAAAGTTTAACCTTTGGGAAGAGGTCTAGAAGTGCTTAGGTTCATGCTGCACATGGCTATTTGGTAATGGACATTGCATGGAAAATAAACTGAAGAAAACCTGAGCTCCACTTGCTTGGCACTCACATCACCTGAGCAGAGGAGGCATAAAATCAAATCATATGAGAATGGCTTTGTCTTAATTGAATCAAATACTGCTGTTGGAAATCTTGCAACTGAAAAGGGTCTTTATCCAAATGAAACTCAGTTTGGAGTGTTGACTGTTTTCCAGGAGAGGCAGGTGATTGTGCTTGTGACGGAGGAGTTACAAGAGCTGGTCTAAAAGGCATCTCAGGTCCACCAGGTCCATCGGGAAGCCCTGGTGTGCCTGGTGCCAAGGGTGTTGGTGGAGACCCAGGCTCTGTGGGAGCACCAGGACTGCGAGGCCCTCCGGTAAGGCAGGAGGTTGGTTGTTGGTTGTTGTGAATTGTGAATATGTTGTGTTGTGAATATGTTGGTTGTTGTGAATTACAGGAGTGCCCATGTGCAATTGCTGGTCTTGAATTTAATGAGAGCAGAACACTTTTTTTTCCCCCCATAATTGCTTTTATTTGTTTGGATTTAAAAAAAAGCAACCTAGAAACTGATCCGTGTAAAGAAACTGAAAGTGGAAATATTATCAGCTATAAAAATGGGGGAACAAATGGTTCTTAAGTTCTGAGAACTGCACATTCATCAGTCAAGAGAAAAGTGGTAACAGTTATTCATTCCAGGATTTCTTGGAAGCAGACATACATGGATTAGATCCAGGACTCTTCCTAAGTGAGGGCTGGCTGGAGAAGCAGTTGTACATGTGCATGGAGGGAAGATCTGAAAAATCAGACAGGGAGATCTTTCCGCATCATTGCTCATAGCTATAAAAACTGTGCACCACAGATGCAGTCTGCTTCCTAACTGCTGTATGCTAAATACATTAACGAGAGTTGAGCTCTGCTTTTTATCAAACAGCAACCATAACAAATAGGATTTTCCAAAGTGCTGATCGTTGCTCATTGCAAGTATTTACTTTTGAAAGTTGTAGTCCATAAAGATACCAGTCTTTTGTCTTCTGAGTATCTTTATCAGTGTCAGTAAGTGCAGCACACCAAGCAGTAGGGAAGAAGATTCATTACTTGGGTCTCATTATATCATGAGTGGTGTAATGTTCCCAGATGCCTTGCAAGATTGCTGTCACTGTTACCAGGGTTTGGCTTGCCACTGTGGAGCTGTAGTGACAGTAGAAACAGCTGAAAATAGTCAAACCTCTCTTTTTGTTTTTTTTTTTTTTTCCCATGGTAATATATATAATAGGGAACCCTCTGGAGATTCTTTCTGATCTGGTCATTGTGTCCTGTCCTCATATGACATTTTTAAGAAGCAAAGCCTTTTCTCTCCCTGTTCATGTTCCTTTTCTTTATCTATTGGTCTGTAGGCTTCAGCTGGTCAGCAAGGACTTCCAGGCCTTAAGGGAGAAAAAGGGGATCCATCCTATGCAACAGTCAAAGGCGCTCGTGGGGACCGCGGTGCGACAGCGCCCAGAGGACCTTCAGGCATCCCGGGAACTCCGGGCAGGGATGGACTTCCAGGCTTGCCAGGCCCACCAGGCCCTCCAGTAAGTTCAGATTAACTTAGTAGCAGTACTTCAGAACTGGAATAAGGAGCAGAGAAAATAGCCAGGCCCGGTAAACTAGTCCTGATTAGCCCAGTGGTAAATCTGTAAATTCATAAAAATCTCACAGTCCCTGAGCACAGATTTGTCTTGGTCAGGATTAAAAATTGGAAATCCTAATGCCTCTATCAAAAGATAAACTTTAGTAGATCCTAATGCTGTTCTATGTTGTGTCCTGAAAGACAAAAGGCACTGTAGGCATAATTGAAATTAAAAAGTCACACCAGAATCTTACTAATTGAAAGGAAAGTAAATGTCTTTCAGAATATGTAATATTTGCATTTTGGCAAGTACAACATAAAATATTCTTTATAACAGTCACCGAGTTTTGCTGCATTTTAAAATAAAGATGGATTATTTACAGTGGTTTCTGTATATCTTTCCAGGCTCACATGAACCTTGCACAGAACAAACCAAACTCTTACACACTCTAAAAAATGGTAGTGGTGGATATTCTTTCCGCATCCCTTTGATTTTCAGCTGTAGCTGTCTTTGCTGTGCACAGGGTGATGGTGGACTGGGTTTCCCAGGCGAAAAAGGCCTGCCAGGGTTACCTGGCTCCAAGGGCCATCGTGGAGAAACTGGTTCTCCTGGCGTTGGATACCCTGGGCCTAGTGGAGTTCGTGGACCACCAGGTGACCCCGGAATGGATGGGTTTCCAGGACAAGCAGGTCTTCCAGGCCCTCCAGGTAGGTGTTGCTGGATCTGCTCTTACTGTAAAATGGCGTAAAGCTGCAAGTCAGATGGTACTCAACTTACTGCTGTGCCTGTGGCCAGGCCAGAAGATTGCGTTAGGCTAAAGACTGCTCTTCAAATTAATTGAAACTCGTTTGTGGGCTCACCAGACCTCACATAGCAGTCACAGCTTTCTCAAGTTGTCATGTTCAGGAGGACACAGATAATGAGCAATAAATACTCAAGCAGTGCTGAAATACTAAGAGTATTAGCTGGACCTACTCCTTGACTATTGCCGGAGAGCCGTTTTACACCAAAGGTAGTTAGGAAGAGTGATAAAATGAGGTTTTTAAAAACACCTAATTCATTGTCCAGATTAAAATAGTAATTCACTGATACCTGAGATGTCTGAATCAGTTTTCAGAACTATTACTATTATTGAAATAAGAGCTCCAGATTTTTTTAAAAGACAAAATGGTAGTACATTGTATGAATGAACAGGTGTTGATTAAGAAGAGGTTGTCATGACAGCCAGGTAGGAAGTTCAGTTAAGACTTGTGCACCCAGTTCTGGGCTGTGTTTGCTTCCTGAGGTACTATAGTTTGGCTCAGTTGGTGTGTCATTATATGCACCTAAAGCATACCATAATGACAGGTGATAAAGGTAAATATGGGTTTGATAATACTTCATAGATGATGTTTTATGCTCATTCTCCAATTGAGTTACATGGAAATTCATGTCTAAACATTTTATGAAAAATGTTTTCGTTACAAAATGACTGCAGAAAGCTGGTCCCAATGTCTTGATTCCACGTCAGCCATTTAAATATAACTTAAGGTAAACAGTATTTTTCCTTTGTCACTGCTGATTTTCAGTGTCTTTTCCATGCTGTGTGTACTTGGGCTTCTAGGTTTGTAATTCTGTCTGTGTCAATAATGTAGATCCAGTAATATATTTGCAGACATAACACTGTGGCATAGATTTCTGGACTGATAAAGTGGTGCTCTGAGTTCAAAACCCTCGGTGTCAGACCACCGCAGTGAGAGGAGTTGGTGGAGGAATCTCAGAGCCAGAGGGAGGTGAGAGCAGCGCCAGGGCAGCACCAGGAGGTTGCTGGATGTGCAGGATGGCAATATTACCTCACACCAGTGTCATGCTGCCTTGTTGTGGGGTGAGGAGACAGCTAGTATTAATGTCCCCCAGGGACAGTCTGCATAAGCTTTTTTTCCAATTCAAGTCACATGCTAAATGCTAAAAGCTTTACTAATTCTTAGTTGTGAATGCTTACATCTTTGTTCAGTAAATTGTCTCTTATGGAATCCACTAAATTAAAATTGCATTGTGAGATAAGTAAAAGTAAAATGCTCTGTGCATGATGTGAACTCCAGATATTCTGTGGAGCACATCAGAAGCCAGCTTATTATGAGTGCTACATCAAAGCTTTGGGAACAATGAACAGTCCTTTTTAGGAGAGTATCTATAGTCAGAATATGTGGGAAAGGGAGTAAGTCATTAACCAGCTCAGTTTGCACCTCCATAGAGATGTGTAAGAAAACTTGTGAATGCATCTTTCCTCCCATACTAGGGAATAATTTACATACATTAAAAGACCCTTTGATGTAGTAAATTTCATCTAATATTAAAGAAATGTGTGTGGGTGGAAGAAATAATAATTTCTTATACTGTCCAAATTGAAAGGCCTTATCATGAAAATGAGGAAAGACATTTAAAGAGTCTGTAACTTACTGAAGTTACCATGTCAAACACACCACTGAAAACTTTTCAAGCCTGTGCTGTAAAACAGGGTGAAACAGTCTGGCTTTGGAAGTCTAGCTCTGTATTTTATAAAAAGCTAGACTGTTTCTACCTGGCATTACGTGATTACTCAGAAATGTTGGAATTGCCCATATTTCACTTTAATGCCTGACGTGATGGTTTCATAATTGTTTAATTTCCTTGATACTCAGATATTATTGTGTAAACTGTGAGAAGGCAAAGTATTAAGTATCTGGGGAAGGTAAAGTTTTGATTATATAATTTTTACAGTTAGCCCTACTTACATAATTACAAGGAAACAATCCTATTTATATTTCAGCTAGTCTCACATGAAATATCCATTGTTCAAGTATTCTACTGCTGACTAATAATGTAAAATACAGAATATGCTCTTGTACAGAGGTGTTTTTGGAAAACGCGCATAAGACAGTTCTTAAGGTCATGTGATGTAAATGGAACTCTATTAATTAAAACTTCCCTTTCCATGCCAGTTGTAGACCAAACGCCTGGTTTTTGAAAAATGTCAGTCTTTATTGTACTGTATGTCTCAGAGAAGGACCTCAGTGCTTTATTTTACAAAGCATTCAGCATCAGGCTCACATAGGATTGCAGAAGAGAAGAAATAAAATGTTTCCTTTGTGTTGGAGATCGTTCAGGTAAATGTGATGTGCTGGCAACTCTGATAATGACTTTTAAATTTCATTCCACTGAAGAGGAATTGCTAGTGCAAACAGAGCCTTTTTTAAAGAGGTAGGAATCAGTCAAAGAGCACTGCAATTGATGAGTCTTGTTTGCTGCTAATAAACTTATAAGCCATGTGGTTATTTCTCAATCTGAGAGATTGTAGAAAAAATAGTTTTGAGAGTAAGGCTGAAAGAAAAAAAACCCTTGCTATTTCACCCTCCATGCATGCGCATCTCTGCCCTAACCTCTTGGGGAGAAGTTTGTTTTAAACATCTGTAAGTATTCTCTCTCTACATATATATATTTCACCTTAAATGTGCACACGCTCATTTATTTTAGAATTTCACACTACAGCATACTGGTTTTACCCAGTTTAGGAACTTGCTCAAGTTTTAACAGTTAAGAATACCTGTCAGCTCACAGTGACTTCAAAAGCTCTGAGCCTGGACCTGAAGCTGTTGGAGTCACAGAGCCCCTGCCATAGGGAGGAGAAGTTGCTGGGTGGAATCCTGGGTCTCATGATACAAGAAGTCCACAGCAATAGATGCTGACTTTTACTGGTCATGCAGCAAGTCAGCAGTAGGGATGAGATGAGACAATTACCAAGCCCCAAATGCCTTTTGTTTAGCATCACATATTTGAGACGTCAGCAGTGCTTGATGTGCGAAAGTTCACTTGCAGCCGCTTATTATGTGTCCTGTAAAAACATCTGGGTACTCAGTGTTCCTGTTCTGTGTCTGAAAGGGGCTGTGTGCAAGCTCAGTGTTTCTTTGTTGTAGGAATCACCTTGCCTTGCATAGTTCCTGGAGCATATGGGCCCCCGGGGACCCCCGGCTTTCCAGGACTGCCAGGTAGGGAGACAAGATGATGTAATGACTGGCTGACTGCCAAGCTGCACTTATTCCTCAAGGAAGATAATACCTCCTAATTAATCCTCCTTCAAGTGATAGTTATTCCAGAGGGTTAACTGGCAGAACAATGTCCTTTTTTTTTTTCCCAAAGTGACTAGGCCTAAATCCCATGGAGGATCATATGGACTGCACCATTTTTTAGCCTTCATGTAGCCTTGACCACAAACCCTTTGCTTCTGTGTTTATGTAGCTCATGAACAGCCATAGCTTTGAGACGTTATTTAGCTTAAATTGTGTATCCAGCACCAGCTTTGCAGAAAAAATCTGACCCTGTTTTCTTGTGCTGTGTTTTTGTCTTCCACTATTCATTTGTTGATATTATTAATTAATATATTTTTACTCTTAGGTCCCAAAGGCAGCAAAGGTTTTTCTGGCATTCCAGGCCAACCTGGTTTACATGGGTCTAAAGGACAGCCAGGGTCTCCAGGAATAATAGGCTTGCAAGGGGAACCTGGTAAGAGGGAAGTTCTTTTTATTGTCTGATTAATGTGTACAATACTCTATCAAAAGAGTTATCTGACCTTGGCCACTTCTGCCTCATACAGTTATAATGCTCCTTTGAGAGTTCCACTGTGCTCCTTGCAAATGCAAGCAAATGGTTTCAGCTTGGGAGAAAACGAGGGAAATGTTCCGGATGTTGATCACCTGCCTATGTCACTGCATCACTATTGGGAGAAAAGAGGACAGTCAACAGTTTATTTCTCCAGAGACCATTGTCACGTGCTTTGTTCCAGTTTAGATTAACCACAAATTTAGTGCAACACTTATTTTAAGCCCTGTGGTACTCTGGTGAAGGCACACTGTACACAGTGTTTGGACTCATTTTAGCCATGGAAATTTCTGATAGTTGTGTAAAGAAAGAGCAAGAAGCAAAGGTGATATGGGTTAGGGGTTTTGTCCTTTTGCTTAACCTGCCAACTAGTGAAACCAAGCTTGGAATGCTTTATGTAGCTGCAGCTCCTACACACTTCTACAGTATTCTTTTCTTGAAAAGAACCCAGAAAACCAAAAAACTTAAACCTTTCAACAGTTTAATCACTTTCTATCACTAATTATTGTTTCTAATTCAGTACTGAAATATTCTGCAACTTTTGAAGCAACTTTTTCTTTCATGGAAGTTTTAAAAATGTATATTTTATTTGGGATGCTATTGGAAGCAGCTATTCTGTACTTCTGTTGAGTGACTTTTACTGGTCTTCTCTTTAAGGCTTCCCTGGACCTCGAGGAGAGCAAGGCTCACAAGGACTTCCAGGACTTGATGGAACAGATGGTGTGCCTGGGAAAATGGGTGCTTCAGGCTTAGCTGGAATAAAAGGGGCTCCTGGAGATGTATTTGGTGCTGAGAGTGGAATCCTGGGAGAGCGTGGCCGACCTGGACTTCCAGGTGATAAAGGGCTTACAGGTGATACTGGATTTCCAGGACCAAGAGGTAAGCTGATACTGCATGTGTCTGGGAATATGAAACTATTTTTCTTTCAAAGACCCTTCCTCTTTCCAATCGCTTTAAGATAATGCAACTCCTTTGAGCTGCTCACAGATGGTGATTTACTGGTTTTCTCTTAGAATCTAATCCAACTCAAAGGCTTTTAATAAAACTCACTTTTTCATTAGAAGTGTTAATTTTGCTTTATTTGTTCTGTAACCTGCCATCTCTCTGTTTCCAGGGCTGGATGGAAGACCAGGCCTCCTGGGTATTAAAGGTGAACAGGGTCATCCAGGATATTCAGGTGTCCCTGGACTGCGGGGACCTCCTGGCCCTGGAGGTCCTTTTGGCATTAAGGGAAAACCAGGACCCTTGGGGCCAGCTGGCCTTGCAGGAGCGCCAGGTATGTAATGTTTTCCAGTGAAGACAAGTAGCTGAGCTGAGCTCTGCGGTGTTGGAGTGTGGGAGGGGTTTGGCATTTGCTCAAAGTGAGCTCCAACCTCTGGTTAGGGGTAGTAGTGTGCAGAGTCTGAGCCTGTTGACTCTGACTGCTGGGCAATGCCTGCCTGGAAATGTTACCCCAGTACAGTAGAAAGTACAGCAGAAAGATAGAAGAAAGCATCTTAAATGTCATTATGTTTTTAACATCTTTGCTCTTACATGCTGGCTGTATCATCGACTAATCTTCATTTCCCATTTTCATCACAATTAATTTCTGATATGTGAGGTTGCTTGAAATGTGATTCAGATCAAAAAATTGTTGGCTTTCTCAGGACAAGCACTTGTCTTCTCTGTCCTTCTCTTTGCTGGGGCAGAAGAGAACTTTATTTCCCTTCACTTAAGAAGAAAAATCCCCCACTTCTTGAGTATAGCAGTATCTGTAAAGCTGCACTGACTAAAGTTTCATAACAGTATACGAAAGACTTGAGAACTAAGCAAAGAGAGACCTGGGAATTGGTAGATAATGGTCTGGGACGTAAAAGTGCTCTTCTGACGTGTAGAATGACAGTGCTGAAGCACAGTGGCAACAAGTGAATGAAAGCAGTAACATCATTTGAGATGAAAATCATAAAGTTTTTCATTTTTTAAAATTTTAATATTAGCATTCCTTCTGCCTCTCTGTTGTTTTACATTTATGGTCTGTATGCCATATATGACTTTTCTTCAACTGTTTTTAAAAACCTCCCATTGCTAGGATGATAAGCTTCAAATAACTAAGTTTTTTTGCAGCTGTTGTCTCCCTGAATCATTAATTTCTTTTGTACCCTTGTTCTTTCTGTTTACATTTTTGTCTGTTTTTTCCTTCACCATGTTTCTATCCCATTTATCATCAACTCTGCATTTCTGATGTCACACTGTTTGGTTATGGGTTCTTCACGTAGGCTGTCAAGGTGAGAAAATGCAGTGTAGCATAAAAGCTCATGGACTAACAACCCAGCTTTTAATGCTACAAGAATTGCATTGACCATAGGTGATACCCCTTATCATTGCTAATCAAACCAGAAGGCAGAGAACCATTGTAATGAGAATGCTCAGACAGTAACAAAGTCTCAAACCTATAAAGAAATCATTAATATGCAGAGATTTTAAGTGTGTGTGTTTTCTTTGTCTTCTTAAATAAGGCAGCTCTTTCATCTGCTTAAAAAAATGCTGGGTTGTAGCATAAAGCCCTGAGTATAACAGTTCAAATATTGACTGCTACTGGTGCAAATGTAATTTTTCAGGAGCCACCTGATTTTTCCTTCTCTTCATTCCTTTGTATCTGAGCATTCTGTTTTCAATGGTTTGAGCCTTTGTTTAAAATTGTAAATCATTACAAAGCTTCAGCTAGAAACATTTAGAGGCAAAATAGTGCATATGGTATTGGTTTTGTACAGCACAATCAGCTTGTTCCTGTAGTGAGCAATTGGCTCTTGAGGAGTACAGTTCAACTACTGAGGTGGAAAAAGGAACTTGTGAAAAAAAGCCTGTCCAGCTGGTTGATCTCTGGTTCACCCAGAGGATGGGGTAGGGAGTAGAAGCTGGCATTAATGATGCTCCCCATTCTGTCTTGGCTGCCTTGATGACAAAGGTAAGGCTGTGCATTCCAGGTCAGTGTCTGGTGATCAAAAATGGATACATCATAAGGGGTTTCACTCTTGCCAGTTGTGTAGTGATGTAGGCAGTAACCCTCCTTGTAGGTATTTTATTATTAGATGACTAATGCTTTTGCAGTTCTAAGCTTTATACCTTCTAGTAGGCTGCATGTGCCATAAGGTCCCTTTGTCATTAAAAACAACGTTGTGTTTAAAGAGCTTGGGAAGCTGCCACAAATTGTCCTAATTTTGTGCAGTATCCTCTATTGAGTTCTTTCTTATATTGATTCAGGACTTCCTGGAGTCAAAGGTGTGGCTGGGGATGTAGGACCACAAGGCCCTGCTGGTATGAAAGGCTTCCCAGGTCTTGATGGAGCTCCAGGATCTCCTGGGGAAAGAGGATTCTTAGGGCCACCTGGGCCTTTGGGTCAAGATGGACATCCAGGTTTCTCTGGGCCAAAAGGTAGGAGTTTCAGTCTTGAGATTGCTGTGCCCACAAAAAAATAATCTTGCTGATACTAATCTTCGGCCCAACTTGCTGGAAGAGAATGAATCCCTAACTAGTGTTGGGATGCGCATTTGTTTTGCTGCTGAGTTACAAATTATGGATTTAATTATCAAATAATGTTCATGAAGAAATCTATCTTTAAAGTCTTAGGCCCTTGGGGAGAAAGGATTGTGTAAATCAAAATAGAAAGACAAGAAAACTGAAGAACAGTCAATGAAATTTATAGAAAGAAGGAAGAGAATCAAGCACAAATCAAATGGGAAGTAAAAATTTACAAACTGTGTGGTCTTTAGGCACCACTATAGTAATTGGTTATCTGGAGAATAACACAGAGCAATAGAGCTGTGGAACTACATGTTGTTCTCTTGGAAATTGATTGGGTTTGATCTCCACTGGAAGCAGGACCAGGCTCTCAAAGGTGAACTGAAAAATGCTGGTTGAAAGTATTGTGAGTGGAGACCTGTGACAGAAGTGACAGTGCTGTGCCTGTGCCATGTGCTTGTTTAACCACCTGGATTTGGGTGATTGGCCAGACCCAGGCAGCCTTTACCTGCCCCAGGGTGGGTGTGCGGTGTACCAGGAGACACTAATACTCCCTTTTTATTTCTCCACATTCCTATGCAGGCGAGAAAGGGTCTTCTGGCCTGCTTGGTTTCCCTGGCATGCCAGGACTGCCTGGTGTCCCTGGAGTGAATGGCTTTAAAGGAACTCCTGGCACAGCTGGCGGGAAAGGAAGTCCAGGAGTTGTGGGACTTCAAGGTCAAAAAGGTGAGAAACGGCTGAATGGCTTTTGCTGGCTGTGCTGCAGAGGGACTTAGGAGGCAGTTCTGAAATGTCCGTGTCTGGTATCTTTCTTCTAAATATTGCAGTCTTCTATTTTTCAATACTTTGGCCTGTTTACCAAAGATTACTAATGAATTCACATCAGGAGACATGGAAATTCTGTTTTTCTCTGCTAGATTATTTTGCAAGAATATTTCCTGACTTTTTATTTCTTCAGGTGACAGAGGTGATATAGGTCCCCCAGGTCTTCCTGTTCTTGGGACGTCAGAACAGGCACTGCAAATCAAGGGAGACAAAGGAGATCCTGGATTAGCTGGACTCGCAGGATTCCCTGGACCTAGAGGTACTTCTCAACGTTGCAGTTAGTTGCCAGTATCAGTTGTTCAGTATCTGGGCTTGTTATCAGTGGAGCATGGTCTGTCCTTTTGGCAAGGCCTGCAGTGTTACCGTTTTCTGCTCTGCCATTCCCATTCTAGCAAGAGTTGCATATGGCACTTCTGAATTTTGAGAAAATGGTTTTCCTTTGAAGTTCTGTTCTGCAGATCTAATGCCATCCCTTCTTCCTCTTTAAGGGGAGCTCAGGGTAACAGGTTAACTGACCCGGATGACCTGGATGTCTGTATTGTTAAATGAAATTCCATTCTTCTGTATTACCCAGGTGATAAAGGCATCCCAGGGAGCCGTGGACAGCCAGGTCTCCCTGGTCCAGTAGGGTCAGCAAGCAAAGAGAAAGGTCTTCATGGTGACCTGGGTTTTCCTGGTCCACCTGGACAGCCTGGGCTGCCAGGACAGAAGGGTGCACATGGTATCATGGGATTTCCAGGAATGCCAGGAGAGCGGGTAAATACCTTCTTAAGTATTTTCTTCTTCTCTGAGTACTCTTAGGAAAATCCTGTGTTCTAATTGATGCTTCTGTCGCACAGCAGCAGAAGCTAGCAGGATTTTTCCTTACAAAACTTCCAGATTGTTTTTGTTTGGCTTTGTTTGGCTCATACCATTAAATGCCATTTTATATAGTATTTCTCCCTACACCTTTGTGTTCTGTTATCCCACATGACCCAAGCTTGGAACAGCAAGAATAAAAAGCAAAGAATAATTTTGGTTGGGTTGGTTTTTTTCAGGGTTCAGATGGCACCGTAGGAACAGTTGGATTCCCAGGACCTATTGGTCTTCCTGGTCTGAAGGGTAAGAAATCTTTCACGGTGTACACGGTCTTTCATTATACACAGTCCTAATATTAATGACACAAAGGAATAAGTACTGATCTGGAAGTGTCCATTGCTCTCCAGTGACTGCCTCCAAGTACGTATCCCCTTGAAAGAGGCTTCATTCAGACAGGACCTCTCCCAAGCCTAAATACTTTATGGTCCTCTGAAAGTTTGGCCACAGCACTATGTGAAGCCTGGTGGGCAGTGCAAGAAGCACCCTTTTCTTTCATCTCCTCCTGTCAAAAGTGCAGGATGTTGTGGAATTACCTGTAAATGTCTGTCCTGTGCATTTGCATGAGTGGATCTGCATCCATTGATGGTTATAAGCATTTTCAGATTCAGGTTGCTATTGTCTTGGTTTGCTCCACGAATTTGGAATATACCAAGGTTTATTTTCTTGAACAAACCCAGGAAACTGATGTCCACAGTCAATTACAGAATGGCTTTTCCTTTCTTTTCCAGGTGACCAGGGAGAGTCTGTTGGTATTCCTGGCATTGCTGGACCAAAAGGAGAGAGAGGAGACCCAGGGTTTCCAGGTAAAGTAGCCCTTGATTGCTCACTTCAAGAATACAAAGTTCTAGAGGCTAAACAATTTGGCTTTGCCAAATTTGGGTATTCTTGTAGTCCTGGAAGTGAGATTTGAGGAAACTGCAGTCCCGGTGGGGCACAAATCTGGATGATAATGAACATGTCTGAGTCCAGCCCAGGCAATGGCTGAGCAAACACAAGTGCTGCAACCTCAGCATACCATGTTTCTCACCCTCTTCATGCCCTCCTCCAGTTTGACTTGTATGTTTGTATCCTTTCAGGAGAGAGAGGGAGAGAAGGGCTCAAGGGTGAACCGGGCTACCCAGGAAACACTGGAGTGAATGGACCCAAAGGCAGCCCAGGAGATCTTGGCCAAGAAGGACCAGCAGGTACTGGACTGAGCACCTAAATTCTGCAGCTCATGTTGTGACTGTGACAGCTGCACCTTGATGCTTCCTTGGCCCTGTTTGGCCTGCCTCAGCTGAAGCTTAAACAAGAGGTTTGGAAAGAAAATGGTAATTTTCTTCGACAGTAGTGTAAAATGTCACTTTGTCCTGCTGGTCAAATATGGATTTACAATCCTGCAACACTGAAACCTGAAGGAATCCCATTTTACAAATAGGGTAGAGCTCAGTTAGATACAGGCAGTAGCAGCTTCTTCACAGCTCTTTCATTGCAACAGTGTTGTCTGTTCCCTCTCTAGAGCCAAACCTGCCCAGAAGAGTGGCTACAAGTGTCTTTGGGTTGTGGGGTAATTGACAGGTAGATTCCCGAACAGTTATCAAGGTCAAAGGTTGGAGAACAGTGAAACTTGTTACTGAAATCTTTTATTTGAAAACAGTTTAATTAGTTATTTGGTGTGTGAACTGTTCATGTGTTGCTTAGTGGATGATGAATAATGTCACTACTATGATTAAAACCCCCCATCATATAAATAGTTTGAGAAATGTGATGCTGTTGGTGGCATGAGGAGAGATTTGGATCTGATTTTGCTTTATTTAAATAGTTTATTCACCCATCTTATGAGTTAAGTGCAGGAGCAGAAGCTGTAAGATGGAGCTGTGAGTTGTTTAGGCCTGGACGTGATGTGTAGTACAGGAATATTTTTCTGCTTGCTTTTAGGAATCCCTGGAAATGCTGGGCTGAGAGGATCCCCTGGCCCACCAGGACCCCCAGGACAGCCAGGATCTGTTGGATTCCCTGGAGCTCCTGGAACAGCGGGACCTAAAGGTATATGTGCAGCCTGCACACGGAGGGAGAAGTTGGGTCAGAAAGGCAGTGTTTCGGCCAAGTGTCTCCGGCAGGCAGCGCGTGACGGGCCAGCTGTGCGTGGGAAAGAGCTCCCTCTTGGCAACGTGCAGGCTCCAGCTGCTAGAAATGAGCAGAGGAATGGCTGGAAAGGGAGGGGCTCTCACTTGGTTTGAGTCACTAATGGGTGTTCGTGGAGGGTGGAACTGGAGAGAGCAGTGGGAAGAGTTTCCATGGAGGGCACTTGCGTGAAGGAAGACTTTACATCTCCACGTACTGTGTTCCCCTGTGTGTCCGCTTTCTCTTACGCGCTGTATTCTCCACGAAGCCTCTTGCGCATTTCCACCTAACGAGATTGTTTGCCTGTTTGCTCACTTATGTGTTCCCAATATCTCCTCAGGCTTTCATGGATTTCCAGGTTTAAATGGTCTGAATGGCTTGCCAGGCACAAAAGGTTCTCCTGGAACACCAGGTAAAGGAAATATGTGGTAGAAATGTCATAGCTGGGGAAATGCGTACTGCTCCATTGTGAGAGCACCGTTTCCCACAAAATTCCTTTTCACCCAGTTCTGGCTTTAATTATGACCTGAAGAAAAACCTCAGGATACTGACTGTGCATGAACAAATTCTTCTTCAGTGCCAGTAAGCACAGGATGCAGCCTGTGGAGTTGAAGAGGCTTTTCTGGTGATGGTTCTCCTTGAATTCCTGAAGGACTATGTCACTTCTGGAAAACTAATGGAATGAAGTCATAAAACTCTTTCTAATGGATGTTTGATTTGAGTGGGGCAGCACCAAATGCTTGCTTTGAATTGAACTTAGTGATGAAATGTTTCTGTACTGCTTTTTAGAGCCTTCCATGATGTGGAGCTCAGGGAAGGCATCAATAAAATCAGAAGCTGATTTCTTTGATTTGTTTCCAGATTCTGTTTTTAGGAAGATTTTGCTGGATTTTTTCATATTTTCAACCATATGAAATAGAATGTAGTTCTGCAAACTGTTTTACTAAAGTAAAGAAGTGAAGAATGACCTTACCAGAAAGACTTGTTAAGTTACAGTCATGTTGTAAAGTAGAACCTAAAATTTGTGGTGGCTGTTTTATGCATGAAAATGGACATACATCACATGTACAACTCAAAAAATACCTGTGTTTTCTTTGTTTAAAACATTGTCTAGCAGAAGGTAATGATTTACAGCATATAGATCCTCCACAGTTTTCTGAGAGCTGCTTTTAGTGTATACTCTTCTGAGAGTGACTTGCTGAACAGCTCCCTGCAGCTTTTCCTGGGAGCCTCTGCCCTGCAGCACTTGTGCCTCTGCATTCTGCAGCAGTCTGTGCAAACTGAACTCCCTGTGTTGCAGTACGAAGCCCACAGGGTTATTTAAAGACCAGAAGCTTGAGTCTCGTGTGTCCTCGTGAGAGACACAGCATACAGGCTGGCAGCAGATCCTGTCAGAAGCTGCTGTGTTCCCATTCTTGTGCAAGAGCTTGTGGGGAGACCAGAAGAGTCATATGCTTTTCTCTCAGCATCTCACAGATTGTTTAAATTCACTCTGCACAACCAGAGCAGCATGTGAGGCACCAGATCACCAGTTCCAGCTGCTCTGCTGAAAACAGCAGAGACAGTAGTAAATGGGTAGTTTTTTAATCACCACTAATTTTGTGTAATAATTTGACTGCTATTAGGCAATTTGGAAAGGCTTTCTTATCTTTGTTAACCATGTTTAATTAGGTCTGAGTGAAGCTGGACTGAAAGGACCTGCAGGTCTCCCAGGTCCAAAGGGTGAAGAAGGCTCTCCAGGCCTGGGAAGAGGAGCTGCAGGATTCCCTGGACCAAAAGGCTCATCAGGAGACATGGGTATGTATTGATGTTCTGGAAGCAGGATGTGTTGCAGCTGAGGTTAATGGGTTGCATGGTCAGCAGAATTACCAAAGACAACTACTGAAGCCTCAAAGGTGGTTAGTAGTTTGACATGTAAATGTGAAATCTGTGATGTTGCTCTGTATTTTGAGAAACAGTTGGTTATACAGTTCTGAAGGTAACTATCTATATCTCTCCTGAACAGCACAATATGTATTGTTTCCCCTCCTGTAGTGAGTCTCTTTGTTCTTCTCAATATAAATGCTCCCCAGCCACTACTTCTGTCAGTGTCTGCGAAGATCCAGGAAGACCTTTGGTCCTCCCTCACTTTGTGTTTCTTATTCTAGGTCCCCCTGGTCCTATGGGACTGCCTGGCTTGCCAGGAACACCTGGAGTTTCTCTTCCATCCGATATACGTGGGAGACCTGGAGATGCTGGCGTTCCAGGCACTGATGGGAGTTCAGGTGAGTGCAGTTTGGAAGCTTTGTCATGATGGCTGGTACCCATTTGGTCCCTCAGAGCCTTGTGAGGCTGGAGAGGCTGACACTCCAGTCTTTTCCCCAGCCAGAAAGAAACGCTGGGGATAGCCCCAGCATTTACTTTGCCCCGGGAACAGATTTTGCCAATTGACTCTGTTATCTCTAGGTTTTCCAGGTCCTCCAGGACCACGAGGGCCCCCTGGCCCAGCTTCTGACCAAGGTGACACAGGCACTCCGGGTTTCCCTGGTGTTCTTGGCTTGCGAGGCATTAAGGGTGACGTGGGACTCACTGGTCCAGTTGGACTCCCTGGAGCATCTGGATTCAAAGGTAATCTTGCCTTGAAAGGATCTGGGAGTGGTTTGGCACCTGTCATCTGGACAGTAGGAATGGCTGTTTGGTGGTCAGTGTGGCCTCCCTCATTCAGTTGTAACAGCTGAATTTGATGTCTCAATCTTTCCTTTTGACTCCAGCAGATTTTACCTACTGACTCCAAAAGCAGCAAAGTGGGGCCAGCTCCAGGAGTTCTTCAAAGTGTCCCTAACAATTTTTTCCTTTTATCTTTGTTTTTTTTTCTGAGTAGATGGTGTGCACCTGCAATGTTGCTGTGCCTGTTGACCACAGTTACCCACTTGTGCACTCTAGGCAAGGACTGGAGTTGCTGTTTCATCCTGCCTGTCCTGTATGCTCAGAGGCTTTAGTGTGGTGAATTTAGGTCTCTGCAGGAGGCTAAGAGAATTGTAGGAGTTCAGAGATGTTGTTCTGGGCTGAGGCAGGGAGCATGTTGCTCTTTCTTTGGTCGGTGCCAAAGGAAGCCAAAGGGCAGCTGCACACAGGGACTCCAGGAGCAAGGTTTGAGAGACACCACACAGCTCAAAAGCCAGGGCAGGATGGACAGCCATTGCCAGATGAAGAACTGTCTGCTGTCTTTGTAGGCTGGCAGATCCCATCCCTCTGTGCTGTGCATCAAGATGGATTCCAAATAGTAAAGACGTGTACTCCCCAAACCCTGTCCCTGGGTTACCCAAGGAAGGGGAAGAGTACTTTCAATAAAATACAGTTAGGTAGCAGTGGAAATTCTTGTCTTGAGGCTCTGCGGCCATTGTAGATGTGAAATTGGGCACAGACTTCTTGAGGGTTGTGATCCCCTCCATCTTGGAGCCCAAATGCTGTTGCTGCCATCAGTGAGAGCCCCAGCTGTGGGTCAGAATAAGGAGCTTGTGCTTAGGCCCCGTCTTAGCTGTGTGTCTTTGCAGGGGCACGAGGTGAGCCTGGCCTAATGGGGATGCCAGGTAAAGATGGGCCTCCGGGGGATCCTGGTTATGCTGGGCTGAAAGGTGAAATGGGCCGTCGAGGTGAGTGCTGGAGGATTTAAAAAGCTGTCATTTATTGCACCTGATTTGGGCTGGGGATGACTTCAGAGCTCCCTTCATGGGCTTATTTGGGAGACTCTTCATTTCTTAGAGACTGAAATAAGTTAGAAAGAGCTTGACATACCTTTTACAAGATACCCAGTGCTGATATACAGAGGTGGTCTTAATTTCACATTCTTCTCCTTTGTGTCAGGATTAGCATCAAATCTGTGTGGTTTTTGTGGGGTACTTACACATCCTTTGCCCCACATGTAGGTCTCCCTGGCAGACCAGGGGCTCCAGGAATAACCCCACAGCCAGAAGAAGTCACAGCCCCTGCAGGATTACCTGGTCTGCCAGGAATTGATGGTGTCCCTGGCTTTGATGGAGATCCTGGATTCCATGGCCCAACTGGAAAACCAGGTGAAAAGTACACTCAGATCACCAAAATGCTGTTCTTCTGGAAGAAAAACACTATCAAATGCATTAGGAATGTTTACAGGAAGTTTTAATTAAGTAAAGAATTCCATCAAAATGCTTATAAATATAATATATACAAATATAATGCTGCATTTTTAACCACGTGTAACCATACTCTGCTGTACCTCTCAATCCTTCTACAGACAGCCAGATCAGGTGGAGTCTCTTTTGGAGGTGGCTGTTTATAACCACAGCTGGTGAAGAGTGAGCTCTTGGGATGGCTGCTGACATCCTGTTTCCCTTATGGAATGTGATTGCAGGACTGAAGGCAATAGGATGAGGAACTAATGATACTAATAATTGTATTTTATTTCAGGCCCAAAAGGTTTGCCAGGAAGATCTGGTTTGAAAGGACGTGATGGCTTACCTGGAACACCTGGCATAGTTGGGGATCCAGGACTTTCAGGTGCCCCAGGGCCACAGGGATTTGAAGGTAATTTTATGATTTGGGGAGCACAGATCAAAAAGAGGCAAACAGTGGAATTGTGTTTGCTTACAGCTTCTGCAGACACCCTCCCCAACACACAATTACCTTAGGAAGACCAGGGATGTCTGTGGTCTTATGTTTTGTATCTGCAGTGAAGGAAATTTAATCTTCACTGAGGAAAGTTCTGTCACATGTCTTTGTTGATGTCACTGCTGGTGTTTCTGCAGGTGCAATTCTGAACACCTTTTGGTTTTAATGTTTTGTGGATGTGGGAATCATCTTGAAGATCTAAAAGAGTGATACAGTATTCACAGTAACCATAGCTGTGAGGCTTGGACAGTGAAGAAATGCACAGTGAGGAAGAAGAGGAATATCATCAAGAAGAGTGCTATAGCAAAAATGATTGAATTAGGTTTTGGCTGGTGCTTTGAGATCCTCACAATTACTGTGCTGTGAGATACACTAACGCACTGGCACCAGAGTTGTTGGGCAAAGAAAGAAAACTAAAAGAGGAAGGGAATGAGTAGGTGGTGCTGTGAAATGACTGCTTTTGGAGCTGTTAAGTCTAGTAATTCATATAGCTTGGGCTCCTCATTGTGCAAGACTGCCATAAGCAATGCCAGATGGGGTGCTGAGCCAGCTGATGTCCGCACTGTGCACTAGAAATAGCGATTCTTCTTCTGTCTGCTAGGTGTTGCTGGGAAGCCGGGTTCCCTTGGTTTGCCAGGAATGCCTGGTCGGAGTGTGGGCGTTGGATACACTCTGGTGAAGCACAGTCAGTCAGAGCAGATCCCTCCGTGCCCCATAGGGATGAACAAGCTCTGGGATGGCTACAGCTTATTGTACGTGGAGGGGCAGGAGAAGTCCCACAACCAGGATCTCGGTGAGTTGACAGAATTCTCTCAGGAATGAACAACACAGGCCAAAATTACATGTCAAAGAAGCCATCGTCCCCGGCAGTGCAGAGGGCTGCGGTGGAGGTGGTGGCAGCTGGCTTGGCCAGATCTGCACTGGGAGTGGTGTCACTCATGCCATCCTCACCCCTAACGTTGGTGTGTATGACTTGGAGTGTTTGGCAGGTACTTGGTATGACCACTGCTCCAATTTTTCCAGGTTTTGCTGGCTCATGTTTGCCTCGCTTCAGCACCATGCCCTTTATTTACTGCAACATCAATGAAGTGTGCTACTACGCCAGCCGAAACGACAAGTCCTTCTGGCTGTCCACCACTGCTCCCATCCCCATGATGCCCGTGGACAGCGTCCAGATCCCACAGTACATCAGCCGGTGCTCTGTGTGTGAAGCACCTTCCCAGGCTGTGGCTGTGCACAGCCAGGACATCACAATCCCACAGTGTCCCCTGGGCTGGCGCAGCCTGTGGATAGGATACTCCTTCCTTATGGTAAGGACACTACTGCTAGAGCAAAGGCAGCTTTAAACATTTCGATCTCTCCTCTCTGATGAGGTCACTGAGACTGTGTTCTGTCACAGCCTGGAGCCCAGTCTCTTCTTGCCCCAGTGCATTTCTTCATCAGCTGAGTTGCTGTAGCTCTGAGTTTGCTCTGTTTAGCACCTGTCCTGTTCAGTTTTGGTGGTAACACTGTGGCCTTAGTTCTGTATCGCCACAGATGTTTGTACTTCAAACCTTTAAATGTGGGAACAGCAGTTAAGCTACAGGATTGACTTAATCCTCTTTCTCAGTGGAAAAAGTTTCCCATTGCACTCTCCTAGAAGCTCATTAGTGTAAGATCGTTAGAAAAACATGATGTCAGCATTATTGTTTCCAAGTTTTCCAAACTTTCAAGTGAAAAGCTGGTTTCCCGTTATTCCAGGCCTGTATATTCAGCTTAAGTATGTTCCTTTGCTTTTTCCCTTCTAGCCCAACTTAAGAAACAGATACACATAGCCAGGGTATAAATTTGGTTGCCTGTTTCACTCCTTTTAGCAGTGGAACAAGGAGACTCCCCTGTTTACCTCCTCCTGTTCGTTTGAGCTCACTCAGTTTGCTGTCTGTATTTCAGCACACTGCGGCAGGGGCGGAAGGTGGAGGCCAGTCCCTTGTCTCACCTGGCTCCTGCCTGGAGGACTTCCGAGCTACTCCGTTCATCGAGTGCAATGGTGCTCGGGGCACGTGCCATTACTTTGCCAACAAGTACAGCTTCTGGCTGACCACGGTGGAGCAGGAGCAGCAGTTTGTCAGTGCTCCTCCCTCAGAGACTCTGAAAGCGGGACAGCTCCGGACTCGGGTCAGCCGCTGCCAGGTGTGCATGAAGAACTTGTAGTAACAGAAATGCAGGTACAGGAACAGTCTTTGTTACCTCAGATAAGACGTCACTGACTGGTGAAGGGTAAATTCACAAACCTGTTTTGTGTGTGTTTGATGGGTGAATCAAGACAGCCAGAACTCTACAAAAATCAAGTTTCAAGTCCAGGAGTTGGACTGTGCACAGAGGAGGGAAAGACCAGTGTTCTGAAGCCAGATTTTTAATGAAACATGGTGCTGTTTTTACTTCAATGTTTTTTCCCCTCCTTTATGGCTACCTCAGAAAGTCTCAGTGAGTTCCTTACTCAGACTGAAAGCAGCTGACGCCTCACACCACTCCTCTGTCTGAGGCACATCCAGTCATCACCCAGAGAGACTTTGCCAAAGCTATGCTTAATTAGTGTCTTTGCAAACAGTATTTGGTCCAGTGTAAGAAAGTGAAGACTCATTCTCCTGTGAAACACAGAACTAGCTAAAATTTATCAGTATATGGTATATGGTGACTTGGAAACACTATGCACTAATGGTTGATAATGGATTTCCTTAGAAAAATTGAAAAGTGAATGTTTTGCTTTGCATATTACACAGATGGGACATTCTTTCCTCCAATAACAGGTAATGAGTTCTAATCCGGACTGATACCCACAGTTGACCTTAAGGAGCTACACCAATGAAAAATACAATTTTTGATGTGAAGATGAATCCAAAACCTCTACCATTTTTCATTGCTTTCTATTGAAATATATTCCAGGTCTGTTGGCTTCAAGGTCTGTGCTTATCTCCTTGCAGTCAGTGATATGTAGCCATACTTTATTAGACAACATTTTATTACTTTGAACGTAAATTTCCTTTCTGAGGCAGCTTTGGCACACTTATTTTGTAATTACGCAAGCTGTGTGTGTTTGAAAAGTAGAGGCTTTACTAGATGGCACGTGAGCTCATGCAGACACAGGAGTAAGCAGTTATGGGATGTACATTTTTTACTCCTGCAGTCACTATGTGTGGTATACTGCTTCCTCTGGGCTTTATTGCTGTTAGTTTCAAAAATTGTATCTCTACTGTATGCACTGTTAACTTCCCTTCAGGGTGTAATTAAAGAGAAGTGCCACTAACTGGATTTTCCTTGTATATTTTAAGGGAAACCCATGACAAAGGTATGCTTATACCTATAATGAATTCATTCAGTCGGACTGAAGTTACTGCCATTAACCCCTCTGCAGTGAAGCGTGTGAAATCCTTGTCTATTGACATTCCAAGACAATTCAAAGGAGTGCCCTGCAAATGCACTGTCACCTTGGGTTAAAAATCTTTAAGATAAATTTTTTCAGAAAATTATTATTGATGCACGACTGAGACACTGTTTTAAGCAGATAGTAAGTAAAGATGGAGGTATTACTTGCATAACACATTATTATCTTCATAGATGGAGGTCAGAGCTCTGCACGTTCTGGAGTTGAACCACACTGGAGATGAGCAGGGAAGTTGTGAGGGACAATGTAGTCCTTCATCTCACTTATTCCTAATCATGAAAGATCAGCAACTGCTTTGGAGGTATTTTGCAAGTATCTTTAAGGCATTTTAACACTCCTGAGCAGCAGTCCTTTCCTCTAGGATATCCAGTCTACTTTCCAGCTGTCCTGGCACAGACAGACCATGTTGGATTACATCCTGGGTTATGCACGTGCAACTTTAAAACCCTTATGTGCATAGAGAAAAGTGCATGACTTTTGAAAAATCATGTAGATAACTGGCAAAGTCCAATGAAATTTTCAGCCACTGGGCTTCTGTGGTGGTACAAAGAGAGGTGTTGGTCAGGTCTTGTATCTGCAGGGACTTTGTTTATTTTTGAACATGACACAGGCAAACACAATTTATTCCCCGGGATCAGAGCTTTATGCCTGTAAAGCACCACTGTCTTTAGAGAGCTGCTTCTATTGCAGTAACTGACTCCACTGCTGTCCCTGTCCAAGCTTCCGTGCAGTTCCACCAGCCCCTCTCTCTCAGGTGCACAGAGTGGGAATTCCAATCACCAGCTGTTCTGCCATCAGCCCCATTTCCGTCTGTTTACCCCCACCCAGAATTCTTTGAGCTCTGCAAGGCTCAGTCTCCTCTCTGAAGAGTGTTACCCATGGCAAAGGGTGGTGTGGGGAATAAGTGCGTGGCACGCCACTAGAGGTCTTTTAATTATTTTCTTTAGCAGGTACTGGTCAACACTGAGCTTTCAGAGCAACGGCTTAATTTTTGTCTGTGGAGAGGAGAGGGCTGCAACTGATGTCACAAGAACAGTAACTTCATGTATTAATGAAGAAGAAATGCTTTGTTTATAAAAACCTAAACCTGTGCAGCTAATCCATGGAGAGGGGAAGAAAATTATATTTTTCCTACAAGTATAGTTTCCAAACCATGGCTAATAAACACTGATGGCAAACAAGATGAACTGTGACCAGGTCATGACTATTTTCTTGGAAATCATGCTGGCCCTGATCAAGAAGTGCAAGTGAGAGGAGACAGTATTCAGGATTGCTCTATGTTGTCATTTATTGCTGAAGATGAAAGTGTGCGATTCACGTCCATTACACTATCGTGACAAAATGATTAGAATGGGGACTGCCTGATAGTAAAAAGGAACTGCGGAATGAATTAAAAGATCTTTGCCTTTATTCTGAGCTGGTTTTCTTATAGCTGCTAGAGAGATACTCTAAGAAATAAAACTGCACCAGCTCTTCTGATAAACCTGGATAATTAAGGCACTTTTACCAAAACAGATTTCAAAAGGCAACAAGTCAAAACCCAACAATTAAGTAATTTGCATATGCCTATATATTAAGTTTTAAGATAACCTGGGTTATATTTAGTTCACACAAAAAAATTAACAAAATATAGCAGCATACAACCTATGAAAAGCTCAAGAAATTTATTAGATGCACAGATAAAGTGCAGTAACAGAGATACTTGTGTAAATCTTTTTTAAAATAAATAAGGTACAGTTAAACCACCTGTGACTCACTTGAGCTCCAAAAGAAAAGTCAGCCAAAGTTTTAATGATTGAACTTTAAGGTCAAGGTGAAATATATCATAACAGTGGTTGTGATCTGTATCAACTATTTGAGGCTCCTGTTCCTCTTGAGGTCTCCCAGAAACAGGAAGGCTATTGCAAAAGGTATACGTTAGACATAGTTCCTTTCACAGAAACATTTCTGTAATAAAGTGTGGTTGCTCCAAGACATGTTAAAATATTTAACAAGGAAACAATTTTCTCCTGATCCAGTCGATCTTTTAAACAAGACAATGCATTTTTTCTGTGATGCAGCCCACGGGAGGGAACAGAAGTAAACATCCTGTTTTGCCTTAAGAACTAAACTATTGCATTATATGAGAGCAAGAAATACCCATTTTGTGTTATCCCTTTCTCCAAACATACAGCCCAGTGACAGACTTGTTTTTGCCTCAGAGGTCCATTTGTCTTCAAGAAAGACACACATTAAAAAGAAGTTCCCTTTCAGGGTCTTACAGTAAAATCTTTCACTGCCTTTCTGTCTGGGGAAGCTCTTTGACAGAAGGAACTGTTGCTGTTGGAGTTTTGGATGCTACCAGGTGTTTGTGCTCCATTATCCATGATTTCAGGCACTTCGGGGCTAACATGGCTGTGTAATTTGTCAATGCAATAATATCAGCAATATGTTCAATACTCAGAAGGGTCACCACAGTTTCCTTCATACACTCAGGATTTCAAATTCTTCTTCCAATTCAAATAGCTTGTCAGTAGATTCAATGAGTTCTGAAAAATAAATTAAACAATTTAGAATGTAAAGACATACCTGATTTTCTTTACTAAAAAAACCCTCAGCCCCTTCTGAAATGCTGCCTTTGATTTTCTAAGATACAAAAATATATTGTGCTAACACTTGTAAATTGTACATGGCCTGTTTGGGTAACTGATATTCCATAAGAATACAGCACTTAATCATGCAGTGATTGCTCGATCAGGAAAGCCCAGTTATTCCAGCTGTGATGGTTCTCCTGTTGGCTGAGGAGCCCCACTCTGCTGCCCAGCAGCACTGTCAGTGGTACCACACCTGCTCCTGTGGTTGTCACTTCTGGCTTGGTCGGAGGTATGAAAGGAGGCCAGTGTGGTGGGTGCTTCTGGACCAGCTCAAACATCCGCAGGCTCTGCTGCTTTAGAATCTCCTGAGGACAGAATACAAACCAAAAAACCGCCTGCTTAATTAAAAACATTTTTAATACTGTATATCTATCAAAGAACAAAGGCTCCAAATTCCTGTTATTTTGGGAACCTGCCACCATGAATCACTGCTTCACACATCTCTAGTATTTTCCTACTTGAAAACACACCTGGAAGATGGCTCTCAAACTCTCCTACAAGTTATCAGTGCATTATAATGAGCTTTGATATCCATACATCTATAATTTTGTTTACATGGAGCAAACAGATAACAAGAACATATTTCTGCCTTTTAAAAGTAAATTACTTGCTTGGACCTTTCTTGTGTTCAAGTTTTCTGTCGATCAATGGGAACAAAAGGCAGACCTATCTACTCAAAGGAATCCAACAGATTTTGGAAGACAGGTTTTGATCAGGAGAAACAAGTTATTACTGAAGCCAAATTTCACTCCTATCAGGTGAGCTACATCATATCTTCTACTTCAGTTACTTAAAAACTGCTTTCTGTAGCCTTTTTTTAAATAAATGCCTTTTGGTCAGTGGTACTTCATATTTACATTCCTGTTTCTTAATATTCCAACTGCTTGCTGTGTTTCTCAGTAAATGACTTAGGTATGAGCCACTACCGCAGTACTGCTAAAAAAAGACAAACTCAGGAAGCAGGTGCATGTCCTTGTTCTCCCAGAGCTCAGGGCTGCAAAAGGCTGAACAAGCTCCATCCGCAGTGTCAGCTCTCCCTGATCATCAGTGCCACCTTCACTGGGGATTGTTTGATTTGCAGGCAGGGAATTTCCATTAAGAAAAAAAAAAAGGAACAATATTCATGATTTCATAGAGAGAAAAAAAAGGTAGTAGTATTACCTTTTGTACAAGACTACACCAGTTATCAAAATCACATTCTTCTTTGCAAAAGAAGCCCTAAGGGAAGAATACACATATTAATAACTAAACACAATATGTCAATGAGCAAAGGATGCTGTGGTATCTATGTATGGGTTATACCTCAAGTGACAATCACCCAGAATCCAACCAAAGGATACTGGCATGAGATCAGATTGAATTTCTTCAACTACCACAGTATTCTTGTGACCTATACTGGATGACTTCCTCAAGTTATGCCACTTGAAGATTTAAATAAAACAAGCTCAGGTATCTTCTCCAGAGAAACCAATGCATAGATGATAGTGATGGAATAAAATAAGGAAACCTAATTCAGTTCTTTGCTTTTGCTCAAAATAGTTCTTGGAAAAGGTCTGTGTTGCCCAGGAAAGAAACTTAATTGACCCCCCAGGATACAAGCAGTTGGTCCCCTGCTTGAGCTAAAATTCATGTATCCTGTACAGTTAATATATAAACTACTATGTGTTGAATTCTAGGTTACAGAAGAGGGCCCTGTGATCAAGAAAACATGTTGCTGTCCTTATCAATACAGAGAGGTATTGCTTTGAATAAAGTACACACATTTATTTTCTAACACCTACTAAAGCTACTGAAGGGTCCAAATTCATGATCTTCATTCTGTGTGGGGCTTGCTGGCAGTGGAAGCTCTCGTCATCGACTGTGCCATTTTCTTCTGTATCTACAAAACTCTGAGTCGTGTGAGGGTCCAAGTAGATCAGCTCATTGCCTGGAGGGGTAAAATCCATATGGTGGTAATAAGCAAGAGGCATTAATAAACTTATTCCATCCAGACTTGTAAAACACATATTGGATTAGCAGCACAATCCGCATCTCACCTCTCTAGCTAGGGAGTCTTTAAGAGAACTGGAAAGCCAGGCACAACAGTATCCCACAGGGCATTTAGTATAATTTTCCATTGTTGCCTTTTAGAGTGGATTTTTGGGATGGTTTGTTTTACCTTTGTCACATACTTTCCTTTATCTATGTGAGGTCCAGTACATTTTTGAAAAATCTCAACTACGTAATCCCTAACATTCCTCAGATCAAAGATACAGGATGACCACAAATGCAATCTGTAATCCCATCAGGCATTCACCCAGAAATCAAAACAAACAAGTCTGACTAAAACAGCTCAGGATTTACAAAAGAAAGAATAGAATATCTAAGAAGTTACAGATTGAAACCGGGTGGAATATGAAAGACTGAATCTAGGATCAACTCTTGCATTAATTAATAAAGGAAGATATAGAAGAAGGTGAAAAACATCCTGCTTTGAGAAGAAATTGAAAAATGAGTCAATATTAAGAGAGCCAGGAAGTAAAAAAATAAAACAAGACACTCTTCACTAGAAAGTATTAATGATTAGAAAAAATTCAGTATTTAAGCAGCAGTGACACCTGACACTTCTTGAATGCTATCAACTTTTCTTAGTGTCTTGTTCTTGCTTATATCATTCCACATTTTTATGTCAAGCTGTGCTGCTCCTTTTCTGTTCCTGTAAGGATGGTCTCATACTGTTCCTGAAGTGTCTGAGGTATGTTTCTTCTTCTCCATTCTCATGCTTAAAATGCTTACTATTTCCCCTTACCAAAGAAAATCCTTCCAGTCATATGAATATTTGGAGTAAGTTTCTTTCTTCCTTACCTAAAAATCCTATAAAATAATAGGCATTATTGGGTTTCCCTCCTAATGCTCCCAAAGACTGTGGCATCTTAAAGCATTCCTAGGAGTCCAAAGAGAGAAAAATTACATTGATTTGTTTACTGATATAACAGATACCTGAACTTATTTCACATACACAGACAAGTCATTGAAGAATCCCTTACTTTAAACGCATCAATATACACTGGATTGATGTGATTAATCCCTAGCCGGAGAGGGATAATGAGCAAGAGGGGCTTCCAGCCTGGGCACAATCCTGCTGTGTTCTTGTTTTGGCCAAGAGCACTTCTGTGCAAATGTGCACTGCTGTGGGCAATGCTGCTGCTCTGGGCAGGGGACCAGCACATCTTCTCTGGGGGAATGAAAAGAGAGATCAGTGAATGCACAGAGGAACACAGAGCAGATCTTCCTCTCAATCATGAATTAAATTACTTTTCCAGACAGCTTTATAGAGCTCCAGTTTGAAGACAAAAGGAGCAGCGCTTGGAAATCCTGACTATTTAGTAGAAGTAATTCTGGCAGTCAGAGTATGTGCTGGCACATTAGTGAGACATGAGAAAAATGAAGGGATAAATGTTTAAGACTGAAGTTACATTTACAACTCGCAGTATTAACGCTGTCAAGCTTTGCCTGGGAGATGATATAGCAGAGGTGAAGCATTAGAAATTCTTCAGCGAACTCTTCGCGTCCAGTGATGTAGACACAAAATACGCAGAAGTAGGGACTAAAGTAGAACCAGGCTGTGGCTAAATACCACTTGTAAACCCACTCTTCTTACAACTGAAAATGGGCCACATGTTTCTGAAGGATCTGACCCTTGTTTCCCTTTTGCCTGACAAAAGCAAATCTCTGGCAAACTCTGTATTTCAAGCAATTCTCTGTATTTTTACATATTGCAACTTCATTCCATTGCTGGAGTGGGAGTTAAGGTAGCGCAGACCAAACTCCACCATCTCATCCACATGGGATGTAAATTGGTCACCAAAAATGCCTCACTGTTCTGTGCTATTTAACTTAGTTTTGGAAACCCCAAACCTGAGCATCCATTTCCTTTATTCCTTCTCTTACCCTGGGAACAAGTAGGGATGGTCCTATGATTTTGCTTATATTTAGATATATTCAGGAGAGTGGAGTCAAATCAAAAACTGTCACCAAAGAAATAATCACAGAATCATCAAATCATTTAGGATGGAAAAGACCTTTAAGGTCATCAAATCCAACCACTACCCTAATGCTCCCAGAAGTAGTTTCTGCAAACAATCAAATTTGCCATGAGCTTGAGCTACTCTTTAATATTAATCTGCTGAGACACCAAAGCAGTCCTGCAAAAACTCCTGTTTCACTTACTGATGTCTTCGATGACCACTGTATTGTCCATAGATACATAAACTGCTAACGAATTCCATTCATCAAATAAAGCAAGCTTCCTAGAAAACACAAAGGCAATAATTAATAAAAGCTTATCAAGACCATGAGGGTTGTTTTTAACTCAAGACAGTTAAATCTTTCTTGAGTAAAAAAAAATAATTTCTTTGGAAAAAAAAATTTGCTGGGTTTTTAAGTCTCCATGTAATAAAAAGATAACTTTCAGTGTTTAAAATATTTAGAAAAGAATAATTATGAGTGGTTCCAGGAACAGCACACACACTATAATAGGTGAAAACTGTCTTGTCCTTTTGCCAAATGCAGGGATAGTAACAGCTCAACCACATAATTAGGTTTATTACTTTTTATTACAATTGACAACCTACGCTGTGGGATTCTGCCCGTGGTGCCTGACATCATGTAGAGAAGGAAAAAATTCCTATGCCAGTTTTTCACATTACTTTGTGCTTAGGAAGTTCCACTAAACTCAGTGAACCTATTTCAGGTTGTTAAAATCCAGAGCAGCTCAAGATTTTGGCACCCGAATTTAGGAGGGGGGCATTATAGCACACATGTTTCTGTCCACTTGTGTGACACCCAAAACTCTGGGGAAGGGAGCTTTTAGGCTGCACACGTGCTGTTGGTTGTCTAAAATAAGCCCAAAAAACTGGTATGTGACCCATGAAGAATTTGTGAGGGAAAGGAGCTGGAGGCCAGGACATCCTTTAGCTCCTTTCTCTCTCCAGAATGTGTCTGTCCCAGGGCTGCAGCAAATGGCACCCAGGACCTGCAGTCCAGCCTCCACCTGAAATCTGGCACCTCCCTCAGCAAAGTCATCTCTAGTGTGGCTTCCAGACCAGGAGGAGCTTCCATGTTTCCTCCAGCAGCCTCAGGCAGCACTGCGTGGTCTCTGAGCTCAGCAGCCCCGGGAGCACGTTCTGAGGGAGCCACTGCCACGACTTACTTCAGTACTTGAGCAACTGTATTTGGTCCAAACCATTCTCCAATGGACTTCCCCTCTCCAACACCCATCTGCGCTGTTTTTGTAAGGGAAAACACACACAGGGAAAGACCACAGAGAGGCTGGTCACAGTCTATGTCAAACAGCATGGCCTACGAATATTTTGACAAACATTCTACAGCAAGTCCAAGCTGTATTTAGCAACAACAATTATTTTCTCAGTCTCTGCTCTTTTCAAAACTTAATGACTGCTAGTTCCCTTACAAACAGTTCCTAAACTGTAATGAGAATTACAAATATGTCCTTACTTAAAAATTACAGTAATAAGCTTGATGACTGTCTATTTTAATACTATCAACTCTGCTACCCAAAGCTTGCACACTTTATCAAGAGCTAGATTCTGGCATACAGATTTACTTAGGTCTTAGTGAATACATTTCTGAATTATTATACTTTGTATCCATTTGCATGCATTTTTATTTATATATAAATATATACATAGTCTTCATAAACACCTTTTTAAAATTTTTACTTAACTTATTTCAAATGAGAAAGTTTCAACACCACAGGAATTTCAGTATACAAAAAGCAGTTGATGTGTTCTTACCCATTTGGTGGATGGAATAACAGCAATCTTTTCTATCTAGAAAGCACCGTAAGATTCTATGATATTCTTCTGGTTGTTTTTTATGTTTTTCCCATTGCCAATCTTAAAGGAAAAAAGTTATATAGATTAAAAAATAATGTTTTCATCATACTGATCAAATTTCTAGAACGCAGAAAGCCATCAGTGAGATGTTAAGAGACAATCCATCTCTAATATTTACATTTTATTTAGAGATCCTAGAAGTCACACCTTGTCATTTATTATCATGACATGCTATCTTGTGAAAACTGGGAAACGAAAATAACAATGGCAACTGCAAATATATCCTGAATGATCACTGCTGAGAATTGATAGTTATTGCTCTATGTGAGCTTCCAAGACTGTTTAAAACTATCTGTTCTGTTTAGACTTTGTTAGATTTGCAAGCATTTGTAGGATAATGAGATTCATAAAGCAAAGTCCAAACACAATGCTGGCCTTCTCCCACAGAAAAATCTAAACCAGGGCTTTGCCGTGTGAGCTCCTGCTTCTGACATGAGGTATTTAGCTCACATTTACTAACAGAGAAGCACAAACACAGGGCTGATGCTATTTAGATCCATACTGCAAGTTCAAGTTGTAGGTTTTCTCAGGTAATATGTTTGTTTGCCTACTCTTTCAGTTAAATCTTTGCACTACTGTTCTGTGGATTCGGTTATTCAAGTGGATAAATCCCTCTGTGGATTCAGTTATTAAAGTGGAAAATCCACAAATCATGCTGCCATAGAAACCGTGACAAATGAGTGTAAGGATCACAGACCCAACCACAGTAAGGTAATTGACAGAAGAGTGACACAGAGCAGACCTAGGACACTCACCCGTGACCCTGGGATATGGGGTGTTAGTACAGGATCAGGAGCAGGCACTAGTGGGGTCTGCTATGGGGTTTGGACTCAGGCTGATGATGGGTGAGTGGTTTGTGAAGTACTTTGTGTGGTGTCTATCACTCTGTCACTACTCACAGCATCACCTTGAGCCAGCATTTTGGTGGCTATGCAATGAAAAGAGGGGAAGAACTCGAACCCATGGTGGCAAGCTTTCCCTTGGCTTTAATTTGGGTATTCCTCAAAAGATTTATAAAATAACAACAGAGGGATTTCCTATTTGTCCTTCCTCTATTTTTGTTTCTCTGTTTAAGGCTGACAAGATTCTATCCCATCAGACAAGAGTAGCTCACTAGTAACTTTATCAGAACATCACAGAAAATTTCATTAATAAATTTAGGTTTTATGCTTTTATGGAAAACTACAACAAAAATGAAAGTGTCCAAATAACACAAAGGTTGCCTCAGCAACAGTACTCACCTCTTCCTAAATGTCTGCAGATCAGTGCCTGGGCCAGCATCATCTGCCCACACCTCAGCATGCATCCCCAGCCCGCGTCAGACGAGGGACCGGTTCCTCCTGGGAACAGAGCTCCTCACAGTCAGCGCGGGCTCCGTGCCTCGAGAGAGCCTCAGACAAACCTCTAACGGGTGTCCCAGAGACTACAGGCACTGAGCAAGCTCCTTTCTCTCCCCAGTGCTGGTGTCACCTCACTGATTGCCCCACAAACATGAGGACCTGATTATATACAGGTACCAGCAAACACTGATTTTAATCTTTAGCTTTAATCTTTTGTTTGCATAAACAGTTAAAATTATGCTCCAAATGTTCTTATACTGTAAAAATAACTTTTCAGTCCCCAACACCATCACTAATCCTGCTAATCCATAAGCAGGCAGCTGGAATGCTGCATACTCACCAATAGGTGAAAACTTTCTTCTATACGTAAACCAGAGACGAGCACTTACATCCAACAATAACTTAGATTTGTCTGGAATAATTTTAAGAGGAAAGAAATTATTAAAACAGACTTTTAAAACTGAAAAATTAAAATTATCCCCGTACAGTGAGTATATAGTGCACAGAAGGCTCCTGTTAGCTTTTACATACAAGACACTTAAAATTTAAAATGTTTTTAGCAGGTGAAACAGAGAGCTTTTGCAGATTGCTAATTCAAGTTAACTTATTAAGGATAAAATAATTACTAGCCAGTGAAGTTTTACAAGGTGTTTGGAATGACCATGCCCAGCCTGAATGAACTCTGGAGAACTATGTCCTCAGGAAAGAACTGGTAAAACAAGTTAAGAATTTCTACGTGCAAACCAACATGGAATTATACATTGCCTCCAAATAGAACAGAACAATTTTAGGAAAAGGTTAATAACATTAAATTTAATTAAATAATTTTTTTTGTTTGTTTGTTTAAACACATGCACTTACAGAATTCTCCAAAGGCTCTGAAGAATGCTTAAGAATCCTATTTGCTGCATTTTCCCTTAGCTGTGGCTCAGGCTGGCTAGCTTTTCCAAAGGATTCTCCAGCTGATCAAGGCTGCATGCAGCACACTTGGCTGTCCTGAACACCGTGCCTGCATTATTGGCCACTGCCTTTGACATGTAACACAGGAGGATGCCCCAGTCTTCTCCCCAGGGAGAAAAACTAATTTCTGAAATCTTATTTTTATATAAACACATTGCTCTGCTCTAACTTTTAGGCCATGTATTTATTTTCACCAAAACACAATATGTGCCATAGATTAACTTATTACTGTTTTTTGAAAAATGACATTAGTAATGCTGAACATTTCCCAGAAGTTATTTATTTATTTTTTTCAGAGGCAGCTGATGTTGGGAAGCGACCAGGCTCACATCTGACAGCCTTTGCTACGAGTGTGATCATACTGCATGAATTACAGCTGGAAGCACACTGGCCTTGGTTCTGGTTTCTGTACAGGAGGAATTCCACTGCTTACACTTGGTGTCTCATTGATGAAGAAGAACAAACTTCCCTCGTGAGACATTTAGGGAACATAAGGAAATCAGGAGTTGTTGCTGCATGTGAATCTATGAATATTCTACAGATGTTACAGATAATTTAATTCTAAAGATACCTGTGTTTAGGTGGTGTTGCCTTCCTAAAATCCACACTGGCTCATCAGTTTCTGGAAATTCTTCTAAGTAGTCTGACAAAATAGTGATCTGGTTTTCATACCTAGATAAAACTGAACAGGAATACACAAAATTCAAACTCCAATTTATCCCCTTGTTCTTTTATGCACAACTTGGAGCTCTCAGGCTGAACTAGTTGTAGCAAGTCTTTGCAGCCTTCGGGGCTTCTGAGCAGTGCTGCCAGCTGCTTTTAATTTTCTCCCTTAAAAGCTGCTCTGACACTGAAATATCCAATGCCTTGGATTTTATTTAGATCCTCAGTGAGTGCTGAGAATAACACCTTGATTATAAGCAGTCTCACTGAAGCCAGTGGCAGAAGTTCAGGATGACTGCAGTGAGGATGAGATTTGATTCAAGATAATGAGGAAAGAAAAAAAAAAAACTTAGGCACCACAGCTTGTTCTGAAATGTACAAAAAATACAAGTCAGAGTGATTACAGCCTCATGCTTAATGGGAAGCATGTGAAAAGTGTTAGCAAGGCTTGGCTTTACTTTCCCAACTGGAGATTTGAAACACTCCAGAAAAAAAAAAAATAGATGTATTAATGTTATTATTCAATACCGCATCTATTTAGCGAAAAATAACAAAAGATAATTAATACTACTAAAGGAAGACAGTCCAACCATTTTCTACATCATTAAAATGGTACTTTTTGGAAGAGTGAAACAATCCTGCAAGTGTAAAAATTAATGTAAAATAATTTATTTTAGACAACAATCTTAAGGAATATACTGCTAAAAAATCATTAGTTAAAAGTGAAAGCAAACCATTTATCCTACTTTTCAAGTAAGTGCCCATATATCCAGTACAAAGAGTGAATAACCAGCAGGTAAATATATATTAAAAAAAAAATTCCATTAAAAAAAATACATTCCAGCAATCAAAAGTGAACTGCACCACCCTCTGGCTGGAGCACCGGGGCCAGCAGTGCCGAGCCCCGACATTCAGCTTCCCCTCGGGCAGTGATTAACACCGCGACAGACTCCTCTAGGGCTGTCAGCTCAGCAGAACAACTTCTCGCACTGTGCTCTGCCTTCTCCGTCAGAAAAGCCGTCGCTCACTGCACTTGGAAGGCAAATTATCTATTTTTGGGTCCAAAGACTTCAGACACTCTCGACCCCCGAAATCCAGCCGGAGACACCTGCGCCCCCTTCGCGGCCGCCTCTCTCGCCCCCGCTGCCGTACGACACCTCGGACCACCCGAGGAGGCACCGCCGGGGTCTCTTTTCTCTTCCCGGCGCTCCCGCAGAGCGCTCCCCGCCGAGCTGCGGCGCCTCCCGGGGCCGGACTGGCAGACCCGGCTCCGGCCGCCCCGCGC
>VYZQ01010597.1:0-24252 GCA_013400655.1 Mystacornis crossleyi
CTTATTAAATTAAATAACACTAACTTAAATTCCTGTGAATCTTAAAATTCACAGGAAGACTTTCTTTTTAGCTTTTTCTTAAACATTGTTATGCAGGAAGGGGAAATACTGTGGTACCCCAAGACATGTTACAACTAGTGCTCACCTCACGTCATCAAGATACGTCGAAATAAAAAGCTGCATCACGAATTTCCGGTATAAATATTCATTTATCTAAATAACTGGGAGAAAAGGCTGGATTATTTAGTTAAATGCAGCTTCTGGTATTGTCTTGTGGGTTGGTTTGGCTTGGAATCAAATTAGTTTTTCAGATTGAAAAACCTTCTGACTTCCAGTCCAAAGGCTGACATGTTTGCCCATCTCTTACAACCAGTAATTTATATTTTATCAGTTTAAGGGCCAGAGTGCAAACAAGTTCAACGATTTTTTTAGTTTGAATTTAAAAGCAGAAAACATCTCACAATGTTTTTGTAGGCAACTCGGTAATCCTTAGCATAACTGCTTGTTTCAAACAATGCATTCATGTAATGCAAAAAAAAAAAAAAGGAAGAAATTACGTTTATGCCTAATCTGATTGCAAATGCTCTTGTTAGGCTCAGATATAACAAGCAGATAGAGGTGTTGCTCTACTAACATTTATGAGGAGGTAATCGGTGTAACCAGGCTGTGGGGAGAGGGCTTGAAGGAAAGAAACTACATCCAAACTTGTGGTATTTCAGCTCTGAATTTCTCATCCCCTTAGGGGTGAGGCTGAGGGATATGGAATCTGGATCTAGTTCTCAATTTTGTGGCTTGGTCTCTTTTCCAGTTCCCGCAGAAACATGTTCATCAAGATCTCCTGACATTTCTGCGCACTTTTTTCTTCCTTGCAATGATAATTTGAAGCAAGCCCTGCCCTTTCCCCCATAACATTATGCTTTTTACATCCCTGCAGCATGTAAACACTAAAAAATGCAAGCATAGCAACTCAGCAAAATACACAGAAACAAATGCTAACAGAACGGGCTTTTTCCACGATTTTATAGGAGCTCCACAGACCCGGGACTGCACACGCAAACCAGAGTTACACATAAACCAGCGAGTTCCTGTCCTGGTGAACAAACCCGCTGTGATTCTGGGGGCTGAGATTACCGGAGAGGAGATTTCAGTGCCGTCCCACTAATGAATCAACAGTGGGTCTGTGTGCACTGCTAATTACGGTGATTATAGAAGTCAATGCCTTGAGAATGTGGGTAAAGGCTTCATGGAAATGGGTAGTTGGACTCCTAAAAAAATTACCAGGCCTTTAAAAATGGCTCCAATAAAAGGAAAATGTGGACGAAAAAATAGGCTCCCTTCCAAAAGATGGAATCAAAGCCCTGGTACCTTTTATCATTGTTTCATCATAGCTAATAAAATTTCCGTAATTATCCGAGGACACTGAAGCCTTTTATCTGTGATGAGTGACACAGCGTTGTGCGGCCGGAGTCAGAAAGGTAAATACAATACACGCCTGTGACAGCACCGCGAGAAACAAAAATAAACAGAGATCCAGTCTCAGATGAATACTGGCATAATCCTGAAATTGCAATTTCCCCTTCCAAGCCGTGCACCTTCCCAACCACCAAAACCACCACTGAGCTGCCTGCTTTTTCAGTGGCTGGCTGCTTTAGCCCAAGCTCCTGCAGAAAGCACCCTCCAAAATACCTTTTTTTGTGCGTGTTTAATCACGAAAGTAGCCTCATCATTTAATCAAAAGCCTCGGCTTTAATCAGTGATCACCTTCCACTGCAGGCTCACAAGAACAGAGAGCATTCCTCTGTAACGAGCCTCCCTCCTGAAAAATGAGGGATTGTGTAGACACTGAAGGCTGAAATTCTCCCAATTTGCCCCAAGGGATGCCAAGTGCAGCTCAGACAAGTACAAAGGGAACCTGTTCTTGCTGCTTTTCAACTGTGGCCCTGCTTAAATTGCCCCGGGGGTTTCACGTTTCATTCTCCTAAGGTTACTGTCTCAGGCTTTTCTGTAGAAAACATTAAGGATGCAGGCCTTGCTTTAAACCAGCTTCCCTGGGAATAAGACTGGGCTCATAATCTTACAGTAACAACTCACATGTTTGGTATTGTCCCTTTTCCATGCATGAATCACACAGCCAGGTCTTTGAAAAGAGCTCCTAATTTAATTTATTGAGATATATATACACACATAAACACACACATACCCACGGAATGGAAAGAAGGTAAAATCAAATAAAACCGGCACTTTATACTGCACAAAGACTTGTAATCTTAAAATTTCATGTTATTCTTGACTTTTCATTAAAATTCTTGCCACAATCTTAGAAGGCACAGGCCAGTTACAGATCTTATGCAGGAGGATCATTTGATCCACCGTTGAAATGCTGCCACTTCAGAGTGGAACAGAGCATCTGGTTTACACATTATAATAGTTGGGGACATGAAATGAAGGCTCTTATAACCACCTGAAGCTGTAAAGGAAAATGTAGGTTAAAGGAATTTTAATTAGCTGAACCCCTACAGCAAGAGCCCTGGGAACGCCGATGGATAAAGCAGGTAAGCTCTGCTGCTGATGTTTTGACTCTTCTGACAAGCCCCAAAATCATTTCATCTCGCCCCAAAATCATTTCATCTCGCCCCAAAATCATTTCACCTCGCCTCTAAAAGATGTTCTCACCTCGCTCAGCTCAAGCCTGAGTCTCCTGAGGCCGCAGAACTGTGCTGGCTTTGAAGAGGGACAAGTGACAGCAGTGTTGGCCCTGTTGGCCCTGTTGGCCATGGTGGCTGTCACTGGAGCTGAGCTGGGTCCCGTGTGCGGCTCAGGAACGCCACAGCCTTTCTTATTCTCATTCTTTTCAAAAGAAAAACCAAGCGTTTGTGAGACAGAAAAAGACAGAAAACTGATTTTCAAGGCCAGAAAGTGCAGGCTCGTTTCCCTCCCCTCCCTCCTGTGCTTTGACAGACCCAATCTCTCTCCCCCTGAACGCAACGATCCCATAACAGATCCCGTAATTCCAACTGGAAAAGGCCACTGTTCCCCGTGTGTAAGAAGATGAAGAAAAAAATTACACCCCAGCCTGCTCTGTCACCACACAGAGATGATAAATCCTGGCTGGGGCGATCCGAGACATTTCATACGGTCTCCAGCAAATTCAGCTGGATCCCTGGTCCTCACTGGCACCGGCACCGTGTCCCAGCCAAATAAAGTGAATTTTGCCAGCACGGCCTCTCACCCAGCAGATGTGCAGCCCCTGCCCTCGCTGCTGCTGAAGATACAATAGAATCCATGTGCAGGGGATGACTACAATTTAATTTACACCAGTTGTAGCACAGAAATATAAGCCACCACACAGAGCTGAAATCATGGGATGGTGCCATCTGTATGTAATTGTCAGGGTTACGTTTTCCATTACATTTTCTGCTGGAGGAAGGGGAGGATATACAACTGGGTAGCAATCATAACAGTCAGGGCTTGCAAAGTATCAGTCAGAAATCACACTTTGGTTCGCTAAAGGGGTGATTTGCATTTCATTCTGACACGTCAGAAGGGTCTATTTCTAAACAATGTCAGAGAAAATGAGACGAAATTCAATTTTTATTCCAAATACTGTAAAGCAATAGGCCAAACAGATGGACAGGTATGGCATTACTTCATCTGTGGCATGCTAAGCTTGGCCATGGGCCTGCGGAGCACAAATGTTTCAGCAGTCCTCAGGGGTTAACAGGCAGCACGTTCAGCGAGGCCCAGAAATTAAAAGATCTAGCAATTGTTGCTTTTTTACTTTAACCCTGCAAGAGGCTGCTCGGCTGGGAAAGCAGCTAGCTAAACTAATCAGCTTGGCATTTTGCAAGGAAAACTTCAGAAAATGTAATTGCAACAACTGAAAAACAGCCTAAAATATGTTAAGCCTGAAATTATTTCTTCTGTGGCGTACGTTTTCTTGGAAAGCAAATACTTTAAAAAGACCCTGACTACTCCTTATAGATAAATAATTGTTCCATAAAGACAGTGCCAAGTCTTTAATCTGTTTGCGTGCCCTGAAGAGCGCTCTAGGAGACTGCAACTAGAAACTGAGGATGCAGCTCCATGAATATTTTCTGTCGCATCCAGGCCACCTAAAAAAGTCCTGGCGGACTCCACCCCATCTTCCCCTTCACGCCCTACATGCCCTCGTCCTGCAGTTCACCTCTGAAGCACCAAGTTCCCTGAACCTCTGCTAAAACCCAGCCTTGAACAGAGCATTTTCCTTCCAGAATCCCTGAGGGCATCAGCTCCTGCGAGGGAGTCCTACACAGGGATCTGCAGAGAAAAAGAGTTTTTAAGTACATTTCTGCGGTGTGTATTTATCTAACAGCCATGAGTTACACTGACGAAGCCAATAATTTTCCAGTCCCCTCTAAAGTTTGCCCAGGTTTTGTGAGGACAGTTTTTTTCCTGTGAGCACTTTGCTGTAAAACCTCAGGTTTGCATCTTCTCTTTGCGTTCGTAGCCAGAAAAGGGGGAAAAGGGAAAACTACCCACGGGCACAAACCACGTGCTGCAAAGGGTTTGTGCTGTTTGACATAAAAACTCTCGGCTAGGCCAAACCAGGGATTAATTTCTTCAAAACTCTGACCTCTGACAATCCCCTCAGGCCTGGAAATACAAGCAACCCAGGGGAGAAAAGTTCTGCACAGCATTCACACCCCGAAGTGACAATTTACCTGTCCTGTACGGCCACCCTCAACATCTGCCAAGAGAAGCGCTGTGGCCAATGTGCTCTTGGAGTTAGAAAAGTCTGCAATAAACAGTTTGACAAACATTTGCCTGTCCATCACTCTTCAGAAGAAAATCTCTGGCAAAACTGCTGGTGACAAGACCTTGACGGATAGGGACAGGATGCCCTTCCAGTGAAACCCAAGGATTTCAGCTTAATTGTTTTAACTGCTGAAGTGGCTTTTTAAGCAAGTGATGCTCATGAGATACTACAGAGAAATAATTTTTGTTACGCCGGGGTTAAAAAATTATTAAATAGCCTCCTGGACACATACCAAAAACCCCCAACCAACCCAGGCCTCCAGCATGTAAGGGTTAAGCTCCTGTCCCCTTAATGTTTGCTTGTTAAATGCTTCCAGAGAGCCTGGAACTACAACTGGGCACTGCACACTCCAAGCTAACTGGCAGACAAGTGTTGCTTTAGGCTTAGAAACGCTGTCTTTTCACTCCTGGGACCTGGGCTTATTCCAGCTTAATCCAGCTACAAATTGTTGTCTTACAAAGCCTGCAGCTTCTTTTAAATGCCTCCCTCCTCCTCGTAGCCTATAATTACCAGCAATTACCATTCTTGTTTACCAGGGGCCGTTTCTGAGTGGTGTCGGTGCGTGTGTGTTTGTGGAGGAGATGGAGCCTTCATGAAAAGCTGCATGAACTGCCCCAATGCTCTGGGGAAGGATAAGACAAATTGGCGTGGAAAACTGAGAGATCAGAATCATCCGAAAGGGAGTTGAGTATTAAGAGAAAGCACAAAAATAAAATCTCTGGGGTTGCTTCATTTCTTTGGAAGACCTACCACAGAGTTGTTTCCCCAACCTGAGGTAAATAATTGCTTCTGCACTGCTCAGCCATTCGGAGGCTGTTGTGTTGCAGCAGTTGCAGGATGATAAAGTACTTTGGAGATTAAGTTTATATAAAGAGAAATCAGACCTATCCTGCCAGAACAGTGACTCAGCCTAATGTGTGAGTTTATAGGCTGCCCTGGTCTCAAAAAATCATCCTTCAAGTCTTGGCAGCAAGCACCAGGTGAACATTGTGTTCTTCACATGGAGCATCAAGTTTCTGGGGCTTTGGCTGTCTGGAACACGTGCTTGGAGAGGTGCTGCTGCACGGGCAATTAAACCCTGCTCTGCCTGGAGCAGCAAACCCCTCGGCTGAGTTTCTGGGCTGTTTGGTGCGTTCAGCAGCTGCAAAGATCCTTCAGAAATAACCCCAGCCTCTAAGGAGATGCTGCATTCCTCAGGAGCGTTCTGCTCTGGTCCGTAAGAGGACCTGGGAGTGCTGCCAGGCGAGAGGCAGGAGGCAGTGAGGGTGTCTCTAACACACACCAAGCAACACCCCGAGAAGTGAGCTGGCTGCATGAGCCACAGCTCCAGGGGGAGTGGGGAGAACGTGGTGAGGAGCTGCTGGAAGCCCGGAGGAGCCGCCTGGCAGCTGCCTGGCACCAGGAGCGTGCTGGGCACACCTGGCCATCACCTCCTGCTGTGAAACCAGCAAAACATTAGTGCAGGAGGGGACCGGAGCAGCTGCTGCAGTGCCAGAGCCCTCCTGCCAGTGCTGGGGGCACACTCACAGTCCCGTTTCCTTGGTGGAAGTGATGGCTCACCGATTTTCTGTTGTCTAAGACAGTAAACCGTGCCCTCTGCTCATGGCTCAGCATCTCCTGCAGGGTGACTTCTGTGTCAGGAAGGAAAACAGGCAGCGACAGGAGAGAACTCTCAAATTAAGGAGCAGAAGAAGGTGAAGCAACATACATTCCTTTCTGCTTTGGGACTTTATATCTGCTACGTATTTAAACTCCTCATCAACTCCTGTTTGTCTTTCAGGTAACAAACCAGAGGCTGATAAAACCATTCTAGGAGTGTGGCAATAAGTTGTTTTCTGTGAGTCTCTATCCTGACAGTAGAAATACTGAGTCCTTTCAGTAGAAATTCAGTATCCGAGACTCCAAAACTGGTGACTAAAAAAAGAGGGAACACATCCAGCAACAAGTGATTGGAGACAGCAAACAGGTACACGAAGTTAGTGTCCCAACAGCTCCCCACTGTCCCTAATGGCAGCACTGGGATGCTCAGACCCATCTGCAGCCATTGGCACCTCCGTGGCCTCTGTCTATTCCCTTTTTTATGAAATTCCCTTTTTTATGAAATTCCCTTTTTCCTAAAGGCATAGGAACCACTCTTAAGTGATGCTCTGCCCTTGCTGCTTCTGGAAGAGAAAATAATAAATTGGACTTTGGTGAACAACAGAAATACTTTACTCAGAAACTGAAGGAGAAGCTTTGAATTTCTCCAAACCATCAATTCATGCTATTGTTCCTTTTTTCCTTCCCTTTCTCCTCACCTACGAGCTACACATAACCCTGCCAGTACCAGTTCTTTACCCTCATCTAAGCAAGTTTCTGTGAGCTGCAGAAAGGCAGAAACACAGCAGCTGCTCCACTGGAAGGTCACAAGTCAAAGCAGCAGGTGCTGAACCTCCTCTGGCCGTGGTTATTGCCCACACTGAGAACAACTGAGCTCTTCTACAATCTCAGTGCATATTATCAATAACAACACTTATTTTTAAATCACAGCAGTCCAGAAAAAAAGCCCTCACATCCCTTTGATGTGCACGACAAGACAAAAACGTCCAAACCAAGAGAGAGAAAAGCAGCTATTTGGATCAGTAGCATTTCAGAGCCTGTTCAACACCCTTTGCTCTCATAACATGAGACTCATTGGCAAGAATACTTGACATGGTTAAGCAGTCAGGCTGTAAAGCCTTTTAAAAAGTTTGAGTCTTTGCAAAACCAAAAAAATTTGGGGGGGTTTTGCTACAAATTTTGAATGAAGCCATGCATTGCACCCACACCAAAGGCTCACCATGGGTTTCCAAGTCCATGAGAATTCCTTTGTCCATTATTGTTTCTACTTGTCTTGAAGTACAATCAAAGCTCAGTTTGAGATGAAATGTTTATCTGCAGCTTGGTTTGGGGTTTGAGCCATGTGAGTTTTTGTTTTCAGACGTGGAGGTATAAAGACAGCTCTGAAGAAAATACTTCATTCAAGTCAGGAGGGGAGATAACGTAATGGGCTTAAAAATGTTGTGCTGCAATTTAAAGCTTAGAAAAACGTAGCTGTGAGGCATTCACTGAAATAACAACAGGAACACTAATAATAACAAAAAATAATAATAACAAGGACACGAAAGTGAATGCCAGTGTGCATGTAGGAAAACATTACCAAGCCGTGGAGTAGCAACCCAAAAATTTGAAACAGAAGAAGAAAAAAGCTCTAGATCTGTAGCAATATTTGGCAAGCAGAACTTGGCACTTTGGACTCAACATGCTTTTCTAGTTAAGAGTGCAAACTACACTATTTGTACCAGAGCAGGATGACTCTTCGGGATGCAGCTGGAGGCAGACTAAGACTCTCCTGAACAGCCATATGGGTTTTCAAGCCTGCCTTGAGAAAAAAGCGTTTTCCTGTAGCTTAAATCATCTCGTGTCCCCTCTCTGCCGCCACTGCCCCTTCCCTGAATCTTCCCTACTCTTATTTTCCTCTTGGCTCAAGGGAAAGCACTGGGTTCAAGATAACAGCCGAGCCCAGTTGTCACTCGGCCACTCCGAGAGCGGCGGCGCCTTCCAGACACTCCTGTTCCAAAAGCACAGGCTGCTCTTGCCTCACCAGGAATTATTGGAGCACAGCACCTTCCTCACCCAGAGTTCAGCAACTCCCACCCGTCGCTCAGAGGGCACCAATCAGATAACCACAAAAACATCCCATATGCCAATCATTAAATGCCCCAGACTGTGGTTTTGCCTTTTGAGTTTAAGTATAGGTTGTAAAGAGCTTTTTCAGCTGTAGGTGGAAGCTGCGATAGAAGGTGAAGTAATTCTATTTTTCAAATGTGGGGTGCAGGTGAATCCAATTACAAAGCAGAAAATTCAGCTGTGATTTAGTAATTAAAAACCCCTACTGCAAATGCAGAGGAGGGGACTCATCAGCATCGTGGTGAAAGCACGAAACACCCCAAGAAACAAAACCGGGCAACCGCTCCAACCGTAAAAAGGGAAAACCTAATGGGAATTTAATAAAATAACATAATCTCAGCAGCAAAGCGACTGAGGTGTTTCATAGGCGAATGTAATGCTAAAACCACCCTTCCCCAGCCTCAAGAAAAACCGTGCGCCGCAGCAACGCTGAGAACTCGGTGCAGTGTATTTTCCAAAGTGCAGAGAGCCAAGAATAATATAACATCACCACGCAGACTTCAAAGCCCTGCTCCTCCACTCACTCGCTGCTCCTGTGCATCCCTCCGGTGCCAAAGCACACAGGGATCGCAGGGCTCTGCTCAGCAGCTGCTCGGGATGTTTGACAGATTTCCCAAACTCTTACAGCACTTGTAAAAGAAGTTTCCAATAGAGGCAGTGCTTTGACCGTAGCATTTACAAGAACCAAAGATAAAAACAAGAGGGAGTTTTGTTTATTGATTGACCGACACAATTTGCACAGATTTCCTGGAAAAAGGCATCGCTGTAATTGTGCAGAATATTTTCCTGTGGGACTGCAGATGTTCACAGAAGCACAAGGGAAGACTTATTGCTCTAGTAGGGAGTAAAGTCATTTTGGGAACCGTCTACAGATAATGACAACAAAGACTCCCTAACTCAGAGCATTAATTACTTAATGAGCTTTCACACGTTGGCAAAGCTGAAAACATCCTAAAGATCAACTCTGTTTTCAGAGACAGTAAATTCATACTCCAGCTACAAAGACTTTAAGAAGTGAGAACACTTGGTATCACACTGTGTGAGCAGCATATTGGCAGAATAAAGATTTCCAGTCAAAACTGAAGACCCAAACACGCAGAGGCGTAGCTGAAATCCTCAACTCCAGTGCTAGACCTGTAAGTACCAAATTTTCCCAAGGTTTAGTGGTGTGGGGAGTGGAGGGCTGGGGAAGGGTGGCAGTGACCCTGCAGAAGGGTCACAGGGCTCTGGGTGCTGCCCTGGCAGCCAGGATTTCAGAGTGAGGTCACTGCAAACCCACAGAGACGCAGGTTTTAACTTGCAGATTTTTAACGAAGCCCAAAACCTAAACCAGATACGAGTTAAGATCATAAATTTTCATCTGGGTTGTTATTACTATTTTTAGTTTATCAAGTTTTAGAAATGCATCTGAAACTGTGTGGGAAAGAAAAGGGATACAACCCCTAACCTAAAAGAAGTACCATGGACACTACCAGGGCCACCTGATGTTTTAAATCAGGGCTGACTTCACAACCAGGAGCAGATATCCCAGCCAGGTCACTGCCTCAGAGTTTGGATGGAGGTAACAAAACAATCACTCTCATCATCCCCATCAGCCCACCCCAAATACCCCATTGCACTGCCCGCTCAGGTAATGGGATGGGAAGCAGCTTGCAGTAGACTGGAGCTGATTTTTTTCCCAGTTTAATAAAAGGTAGCATCAAAAACTCATTCTCACCCACAAGTGCCACACATAGCCAGCAGTGTGGTCTGGCAGGGGTGCTGGAGATTAGCTGTGCTCCCAAAAGGCAGCACTTCCAAATATTCCATTTAGGCCACTGAGGTCACATCAGTCCTTATGTTCCCTGACAACAAAACTGGGGTGAGGAAGATTGATCTTGGATCTCGTTTTGGTTCGTTTGGGTTGTTTAGCCCATTTTCATAGGATTTTATAACCTGGCAGTAACCTTGGGAGCTCTGGGTTGCATGTAACAGATTGAAGGCAGAAAGCACATTTGCTGAACAGAAGTTCACCAAGGATAACATCTTTTAATATTAAAGCCAGCGATTAAAAAAGTGAAATGCTATAAATAATAGAAGCCATATGAGCTGAGGTTAAAAACCAGGGTCCTTGAAGGTGCCCTGATATTCAACACTTGAGAGTTTTCCCACCAGCTCTGCCACTGGTGTATTTTATTCATCAGTTTTCCTCAGCTGTAAAACACAAAGTGGTTCTCAGGCTACGAAACTGTTCTGTATTTAATAGGTTACAGGGTTAAAAATGCTTTAAACTGTTAAGCCATACACATACACCACTGAGGCACTTTCAGTTTTAAACAGACAATAACTGACAGTAATTTCATGGGTGACAATTTCTAGTGGCATTTTAGAGAAACCAAACCACTGAAGGCACCAAGCCGTGGAGGACAACAAAAAAGCCTGTAGCATGAACCAGTGTGATTAGGAATAAGCACTTCTGCTACGTTGTTAGGGGTTTCCTGAGAACAAATTGTTTCATCAAGAACAGGAGAACACAGTTGGGGGGCTCAAATTCCCATGGGTGCTTCAGCTTGCCCAGACCAGTGATGGCCCAGGTCCTGCTTGCAGCCACTGCTCCTGGAAGACCTTTGAAGGACCTGCTCAAGTGCTAAAACGTTTCCCACTCACATCAAGAGGGCCAGAGAAGAGGACCAGCTCCAGACAAGAGGCTTTTGAACTTTAGAACATGCCTTCAAAAACCACTGGAGCTGTGAGCATCCTTTCCTCTGAGTGGGACCACAGACTGCACCACCAGGATGAACTCCCTGCTGCCCCTGTTCTTTCCACGCTGTGATCTCCTCCTCAGAACCCTGAAATCTCATAGCCCTGCTCTCAGTCTAACAAATATCTCCAAGTGATGCCAGGGCCCTTCTGACACTTGTCCTTTAAAGTCCTCCTTTCTCTTTGGGCACTTTGGAGTTGATAATTTCTAGCTTTCCCTGACCTAGACATCTCAGGGGTGTCCAGCTTCTCTGGTTTTTTAAAACTAACCTGTTCTGAAGTGTGTTTTGATGATATTCCTTCAGCAAGTACACACTAGTGCCTTGTGTGTAGAAAAAGAATGATTTTACTTCAAACAGAAAATTCAAACCCTGTATACTTGAGATGCAACTTGCCCCAAAATTAATTATCCACACATGTCCAGCTGGAATTTCACTTTCTTCACACAGTGTGTTTAAGCATAATAGACACTAAAACAATTATTTATACCACAGACTGGAATTGCTTGGGTAGAACAATGAGAATCTTTTAAAAAACATGTTTTTAAAGATAAAGCCAACTAGCATTTCAGCTTCAAATTTAGGTTTTGCAATAAAAGACATTCTACAAAACATTATACCATTGGAAATGTTTTAAAGAAATAAATTGAATTTAGAAAGTTCGTAGTTATTTTTGTGAAGGGAAATGTGGTGGGGAGTTTGGATTCAAGATCGCACGACATCATAAGTCTTGGAATACTTGGAATTCTTGAAAGACGGTGGAATTTCCAGAGAACTAAAAGAAAGCTGGTGGTGTGCCCGTTTTCTGAAAAGGGTAGGTTGGACAGTCTGGCAAAGACAGCCCGGTCAGCCCCGCTTCCCAGACAAGAAAATACAGGAATTAGAGCAAACACTTCAACTCATGCAGCTCAAAGAGCATTGATAATTAACCCAAACCAATACAGGTCTGTGGAAAACCGTTTTGGCTGAACTTGAGCAAAAGCTGCTTCTTGAGAAGCCAGAAGGACAAAATCAACACGGTAGATATTAAGAGGATTTCAAATTAGTTAAATGACAGTTGTCTGCATTTAAATGGGGAGTCAGAAATGTACCTGCCTACGGTATCACAAAGCGAGTTTGAGCCCGCATTGACACATTCTGTTGTTAACTGGAAAAAACAACCAACAACCACTGACCAAAGATGAGTGCAAAAAACGCCGTGGGAGGAGAAGGCAGCGAGAGCTTGGGCCCTGATTGTGATCTGCACCGCGGGGGAAGAGGAGCAACAGCAGCAGCTCCAGTACAGCCAAATCCTGCAGCACCCACTCAGCCTCCAGCCCTCCTGCAGGGGCTTCCCTCTGCTCCACAGCCACTCCAGATCCTCCACAGGGATCCCACTGGATAACCCGGTAATCGAGAACTCCCAAAGGTGGAATATCCCATATGGGAAGTGTGGTTTCATCATCTCTGGGTATGGTATTGGTGCAGGTACCACCCCAAAATCTGGTATCGACCAAATCTGCCTTGATCTTATTCAGTTTGATTCAGGATTAAGAACTAAATTTGTTCTGGGTAAAGCAGTCTAGGAGCAACGCTGGTTTAACTTATTGAGGACAGGATTCTGAGCTAACCTTTTAGGTACCTAAAAAAAGAGAAGAAATCCAAGAAAAGGAACATTTCAGTCTAGTGACAAGAATGCTTTTAAGTCCAGTGGGCACAAATACAGAGTAGGAGTTAAGGAGCAAATTTAGATCCTCTGGTTACCAACTATTGGAATAAGTGAAGACAGACTGTGATGAATCAGTGGAAACTGTAAGATCAGGATTCTTCCTGCTCAACCCGGATTAAGCCTTGTGATCCATAACTGCTGTACGTGACCACGGGACCCCACTCTCGATTACAATCTTGATGATCTCTAAATCTCCAGATCCTATCACCTTCCCAAATCTAACAAATGGCAGAAATGCACAGTGCAGCCACATCAGAGGAGCAGGGTAAACAGAGCGTGGGCATCAAGGCTGGCATGGTTATAGTGCATTTATTAATGTGTAACCTGGCCTGTGCCTCCCCGTGTCCACATGGAACTGCTCTGTGCCAGTCAGAGCCGTTTTTATTGTCAACATTTGAACAAAATAAAATTTGATATTACCTTCAAGAAAAACCGACATGACATGATTTAAATATTCATATTTCAGTAATGCGGAATGTTTTTATTACTAACACATGCAAAGAAAATATTGCAATATTTATGCGAATATCACATGCTTTAACAAACAGCGCTAGAAGTTCATATTTGTGCTCATTCTTGTCTCTAGAACAAACCTTCTTTGACCTTTCTGGGATGCAGAGCATTTCAGAGCCGTGTTTATAAAGTTCATAGTTACCTAACAGCTTTGAGCTGGTATGAAGGCACATGGTGCAGAACAGGGACTTTATAAATTTTTATGAAAGATCAAAAGAAAAGAGGAAAAACAGCCAGCACCAAACAGGCACACACATAATAGCAAATAACAAGGTTGAAGCTGTTGTGACCAACACTAACCCAAGGGCTTGGATGTTGAACTCTTATTCTGAGTGCCCAGGGAGGATGGAGTGAGGACCCTAACTTGGAATTTCCTGGCTGTCGTCAGTTCTGTTACAACCGTAACTTGTTTCAACATGTTTTCAGCTTTTAAATTTTTTCCCTCCTCCTTAATATAGTCTAAACTAGACATAAAATGGAAAAAATGTACTATTTCCACTGAGCACTGATGCCTTTGACATCTGCTTCCAAGTGTTATTCATCACCACACAGCGCAACAATCTGAGAGCAAGTACAAGGCACCTTTTGGAAAAAGTGAGTCCCTGGGATTGCTTCTCATAACAAAGCCTCCCTTTCCCCAGGGAATTGCAGCTCTTGGATGTCCACAAAAGCAAGGCACCACAGCCCACCTGCAGTCCTAGCAAGTGGTAGCATCAGCTCTGCTTCTTTTTAGGGTCAACCCTCCCACCTCCCAGATGGCAGAAGGGATGTTCCTTATTCCCTTGTTCAATCATAGTTTCCAGGGTTTTTTTTTTTTAAGCTACTCCCGTCTCACAGTGGCATCATTTTATGCTCGTGACAAATGTTACATACAGAGAAAGGAGAACAGCAAAGAGAATTTCCGAAAGGATGAAGGTCCTGATGAGCATCTCTGTCATGAACCAGACTGGCCGGGGGAAACCCGCTCCGTGTGCCTGCAGCTGGCAGCTGCCAGGCTGCCAATACTGCAGGAGACATCCACAGCTGCCAGTCTGGGTTCCATCCCTGTGGAATAGGGTTACCAATCCCAAACTCTTTACATGGAAAGTACTGCTGAAAATGCAGTAAGAAAAGATTTGGGGCTAATCTCACCAGCAAGTTCCCATCTAAATCACCGGGCTGAGTTGCAAAGACTTCAGATAAACGCCATGCTACTGCAGTAACAAAACAAAGGGGAAAAATGCCAGTTTCGCTGGGAAAAATCTCAATTACAATTAATTTTTTCTGTATTAAAAACTCTATGGAGAGTATAATAAGATGGGTATTAACAGGTCCCTTTCCATATCTTTTCTGTTTTGCTAGATAAATGTGAAATAACCAGCAGCTGGAATTGGCTCTGTTGATGTTGGTCCATCACGGCTCCATCAAGAAGCACTTCAGCAAGAAGGGGCTGTTTATAGCTCACACTTTTCTCCCTTTGAAATCTCCTCTATTTCCATACAAACTGAATTGTCCTTTGTGAGAGCAGGCAATTAAGGATGATTCATATAAAAAAAGCAAGACCTGACTCTGCAGAATTATTTTTTCTCTTGAAGATAATACTTGATTGGCATGCTAATTCTAAGCATGATTCTAAAGGGGTAAATGACAGGAAAATCAAGGTTACAGTGAAGTTTGCCATTATTTTTACTCTCTGCACAGAGCTGTCATTACATGAAGTTTCTGGCTTCATACTTTGACAGCAAAAGCAGGGAAGTGCAGGAATAGATGTGGATCTCCTTTGTCATAGGCAGCACACTGAAACCAAGGATATTCAGAGGTGTTTTTATTTCTCTTTTAAATACAAAGTATCAGAAACAAGCGATGGCAATTACCATCGGTAATTTCAGAGCTCTTTACTTGCTGATGTGCACGGCTGTAAAATGAATTTGGACAATTTCTGGGACTAGTCATAAGTCAAGCCCGAAGCCTGTGAACAGCTCTCTGCTCTGGTTTCCCACTGGTCCTGTACGGGACACTCACACAAACTGTGCTGCCAAGACCTCAGCCAAGGTCCACAGAAATCCAACAAGTTATGCTCAATGTCACTCTTCTGAAAGAATCTGGGCTCTGACCTGGGGTGCAAATTAACTTCAGCATGCTCTCTACAAAGTGTTGACATGGAGACATTACTTAATTCTTGTACAGCAAGGGTGACTTGTATGGATCATTTAGGACTGTCAAAACAAACTGCTCTGTGACTAAGGGCTTGCTCCACGCGAGCTGTGCTTGCAGGATTAAGTTCTTGGGGAAGAAACCACGAGCCTGTTGCTCATATGTCTGGGGAACAGGTCAATTTAAAAACCTCTATTGCAAAAATAGTGGGGTTTTTTGAGAAGAAAACATTGCGTGAGTATTTCAAAAAGGAAAAAAGTGAGGGTGTTATAATAAAATCGTTTTAGGTGCACTCTGAGGTGAGCAGACTGATCAAACAGAACAACAGCAACCAGCTATGCCAGTGCTCGTTGTAGGGCTTCATTCTCCTTTGTATTAGTTTCGAAATGAAGCAATTTATTTATCTGTATTTGCCCTCCACTCAGGAGTAACAGCTCCCTGTGCTGACAAATCCGAGTGTGTTCCAGGGGTCCTGCTGCTGGACAGACAAGCGGAGTGGCTGAATTCAGAACAAGCTGCAGGGCGGGGACCGGTGCTTGAGGACAAACACTGGAGCCAACACTGAAAACTTTGATATTTTAAAGGGCAGAACCAGGTGGATTTAATTGTTTGCAGTGAGCAGCAGGAGGTTTCTCCTCTCCCCGAGCAAACACAACGCTCCTGCTAACAATTTCCAGGCAAGCACCTATGAATAAAGCTCATCCTGAAGTACAGATAGAAGATTTTTCTAGAAGACCTTACTGGATTGAATAGAAACAAGGAGGTGCTTGGCAAGGTGACAAAACATGGCAGCACATAGAACAGCCTGGGAACTGGCATATTTAGTGAATATCAGCAAAAATTTTGCATCTAAACCCCCAAATAACTCACTTTGGTCCAGGACACATTTCAAGGAATAGGGGGAAAATTCAAATAAATAAGTAAATAAAACATTTGGACCAGACTAGCTGATTGCTGAGATGTTTTGGTTTTTCTCCCGGGAGACCCAGGTTGCTGATGACCCTTTGACAGTGGAGGTACCTGAGCTCTGCATTAAATCCTCCAAACAAGAAATCGCCGTGGCTTGAAATGCCCCATGGCACACATGTATGCATCCCACCCCGTGCCACTCTGCAAAGGTCCAAATTCCCCTGTAGCTGTAGACAAAGAGTAGAGAGCTATTTGCTAGAAAAATTTGCATTTTGCTTGTTAAGTCAGGTGTCCTCTTGTTTTTGGCACCCTCCAGATACCCACTCCCTCTGCACAGATTGAATTGTGCAGGTCAGTGACACGGGCCAGCACTCCCGAACGAGCACAGATCTCACACCACTCTTTGTTTCCTGTCCTAAGACAAAGTGAACATCATTCTGGACTATCAAGTTGCCTATAAAGCACAGCTGGACAAAAATGAAAACTTCCGTCATGTTGCCTTTTAGTGTAAATTTGGCCTTTTATTTCTGCACAGACTCGTTATACAGTCGACAGAAAACGGAGCTGACCCCCAGATGTGGTGCTAGAACAGCTCTACACAATTTTAACAGGCCTTTATCACAACAGTACTTTGCTATCTACAACAACAGAGACTCTCCCTAAAGAATCTCTTCCGGTGAACAGCTATCAGCATTTTAGCAAGTTTCAAAAATATCCAAATCTGCAATTCTCCTACCTGCTGGTTTTCATTCTGTTCCTTTGCTTAGAGCAGTGTGTTCACAGCCTTCCCCTTACAAACACCCCAGCATTGCCTCCCCTCGGCCATCACTCTCTAAACCAGACAGCCCAGAGTGCTGCAGCAGCTCCTCAGTGGTCACTCACCCACATTTCTGACCTGTGCTCTTCTCAGGCCACTTGCTGGTCCCTAATTTTTTTTTTGTCACGAATATCATTCATATTTATGACAGGTCTCTGCCAGAGACAAATGTCAAAACAGCAGTGAATATGTTGCATGTCTATTAAACGACTCTGCTGTTGATAAATCTCCAGTTTAATCTGCTCCTTTCTTGCAATAGACTAAAGATCATTTAACCTGCACAATTTAGTCCTACAATCATCCTTTCTGTCTGTGCTTCATGCTTTGTTGGGGACCTGCAAGTTCTCCAACAGTCACTATTGTAAATTTGTTGGAAGTCCTTCTCTACCCCAGCAGCCCAGGGGTCAGCAGTTCTGCAAACTGCATCTTCTTTTTGCTCTGGAATTTGGTGTCAGAAAGAGCCCTGGCACCAAAACTGCCCCTTACACCTCCCACAGAGCAGCTCTGCAGAGGGCAAGACTAAACCCAGGCTCTATTTTTCACACAGGCAATGGTAACTCTGCCACTCGTGGCTCCAAAATACTCTCAACAAGTGCACCAGAACAGACTTGAGGGTGTTTGTGAACTGCAATGTCAGGGACCGAGTTTCCATGCTTTTGTAAAGACCTGGGAAATTAGGAACAGGAGCACCACCAGTACTTCAGCCATCTAAAGCCTTTCCAAAGTTTTCTGAGCAGTTTTGTTCTGTCTTTAAATAGAAAAAGAAAAAAGAAAGAATTTCACTGTTCCTTTGCCCAGTACATAGTGTATTACTGTATTTCTGTCCCCCTGGAGTGGGCACAGCAACATTCTGGGATGCAAAAAGGGAACGCCAAGTGTGTCATCTCAGCTGTACCTATCCACTGCTGCTAGACACCAAAAAATCCTCTGTTGAGAGAGAGGAAAAGTAGAGGTTCTGTTTGGCATGACATTAGAGGGATAAACAAAAGGCAAACCATCCCCAAGTGCAGCTGAACAGCTCTCTTAAATTCGTGGCGCAGCCATTTAATCAGAAAACAGCTGGGATGGAAAATCTGATATTTCTTGGCAGTCTGCGTAACATTTTCTTCTCACTGGCGAAAAGTACGACCCTGAGGGTTTATAATTAAGCAATAATTAATCAGGCATACAAGCACCTCAGCAAATGACACAAAGCTTCGACATCTCTAGACATTCCTCCACTTCTTTCTGCTTTATCCAAAATACACTGTGAAAATGGAACTCCGGAGTTAAAGACGGAGAGGCTGCCAGGTGAGCCAGGGAAGTCCACAGCACCAGTCAACAAAACCCCTGACCCATGGGAGCATTTCTGCCCTCCAGCCCATCCTCGAGGGCAAGGCTCACACGTGCAGGGGCTCAGTCAGATTGTGCAGTGTGAAGGAGGATTTGACAAGGACACTGACAAAGGGAGCTGCCCCAGACACCAAATGTGAGTCCAGATTCAATTCAAGCTTCAATTTAGTCTGCAGTGAAGGAAGAGCTGCCTGCACAGTCTGGAGCTGAACCTTCCCAGAGATCAAAAGGGCCCAGAAGTCAATATTCAGTTCTAGCTCAAGTCAATATTCAGTTCTAGCTCTCGGAACAAGCTACCAAACAAAAACCCCTCACCGATTAACCATTGCTTGGTTAAATAAATTAGATAAAATATTCACACTCTTCAAAACCCCTCCTCCATTTCTTGGCACAGCATCTCCATCCCACTTAGGGCTGTGACAGCTGGAACTTTTTTGTAACATTGTCTTTTCTACCTTTTCCTACAACGTTTCCGGGTTACCTTTTACAAGAGACACCCACAGACAGAGAAGCAGAGTGCAGGTGCAATGAAACCCTCCATGGTTCTGCTGTGCAGGGACTTTCCATTCCCTCTAATTTCCATTGTTCTGCAGTGAAAACAACCAGGCCCAGCTGGAACAGGCAGCCTGGGAGCCTGAGGTTGGACTGTTTTCAAGTACAAAGTCAAATCTTTTCTAGCCATTGCTGTTTCTAACTCTTAAGTGGCTTTTGCCACCTCAGAAGTTTTTGGTGATCTCCTCTGGTGACAGGCAGGTGATTTGCTCGTGATTTTGGTGCTTTCTTTTAGGGAGTGAGGACACATAGCCTGAAACAAACATCTTTTCATTCTTGAGTCCTGATGAGATTTGAAATCACAGGAAGACTGTGATATATAATAATCCAGGTAATTATTTGGATTTCAGCCTTTGCAAGGAAATTTTGTACTGCCGTTTGCATCCCAAGAGAAGCTGCTGGGAAGCAGAAGTGACAGAGATTGTCCTTGCCCTGTTAAATAGATTTTCTGGCTCCAGCACAGCACGGGACCAGGCTCTTAAATTAGCTGACATGCACTGAAAATTATTTAAGATTTCTCTATTTTTCTGGCAGATTATGAGTGAAATATTGACAACTACAGAACTTCATCTTCAGGTTTTTTGTCTGTAATTATCAGTTCTTCAGAGTCAATGCTAATGCTGGTGTGGTCTCACTCCTTCAATCACAGTAACGAGCAGTGAGAGCAGGGTGAGCACCAACCTCCCTGTCACACACGAGATCCCAGGGAAAGCTCTGACTACGAAAACCACTTCATGGAAAATCTTCTGGCTCACGTTCCTGTGATAGATACCACCATGTACAGTGCGCTAGAAAACATCTCTGGAGGCAGAAACAGCTCCTGTGAATCCTGTGCCTGTAGAACAGAACCACACTGAAAACCAGCTGCTCTTTGGAGCCTCCTGGATGATCATCTGTCAAACCAGACACGGAGATATCAGCGGTTGGGCTTGCCAGCTAAAGCTAAGGAGTTTAAAAAGGAAACTCTTCATCTACAGGTGTTACAGGACAATTCAGCCAAAATAAAAAGGGGTTAGGCAAGATACCCCACCCTCCCAACTCATGCAAATACTTAAACCACACCATTTCCTCACTAGAACTGCCTCAAGCTAGAAAAGGTGTGAGTAACACACAGAGCTTTCTGCGGACTGCAACAGAGACAATTGCTGCGGAATATTTACACAGAACGGCCTCATTTTATGCAAGTGGCATGAGAATATCTGGTGGCACGAGAATATCTTTGCTAAAACTCAGATTTATCCTTGTCAAAACAGACAGAAAATTCCCAGTTCCACACAGTCAGAACCAGCTCGTGAGTTGCTTCACCCTGGTGAAGTGCTGGGCACTCCAGAGGCGTTTTCTGCCTGCGCCTGTACCCGGGGTGAGGCTGAGCCGGCAACAACCACACTCCAAACAAGGGGGTGACGAATTTGACTGGTGTCAAATCTTGTTTTTACACCAAGCATTTCATTCCAACACTCACAAATGACTCCAGTGCCACTGAAACAGAACCACTCTTGTGGCAGACGGTGGCAACTAAAAACACATCGTACAGCGTCTGAGGGAAAGAAAAAGTTGGCAAAGATAATGTTGTCAAAACTCCATTTCGTGAAAACTGCTCTGGGAACTTTCAAGTGCATTTCAAGTGCACACAAGTATTTTCAATTTATGTAGTTGCAACTACATAAAGCAGAGACAAGACCTCAAGATTCAAGTCTAACATTTCCTCCTTCACTCCTCATCCTAAAAGGCCACACTTTCCTTGGAATAAAATGAATAATACTCAATTTATGCTTTATCTTCTCCAATTCGGTGTTAAGACCAGCTATACATCAAGCTGAGGAGGAACTAATAGTATTTTCTAAACGTTTCCTTAACTGCAGGTAGGATTTGTCCCAGAGAGAGGGAAATAACCAAGCTGTGCCTTGGTCACTGATGGGAATACACGGCAGGAGCACTGGAACTGATGTGTGCAATCACCATTCTGGACAAAACTCTGATATAAATCAATAGCAACTGCACACACCAGTGTGTACATAAATGAAAATATAACCTTGCCATCTGAAAATTAACCAAAGGATACAGTTATGCTATAGGCTGGGTCTGGATAGAGATTCAGGAACAAAAAGCAAATTGGCTGCAAGATGCATCTTTAGAGGAAAAGAAGAGGGAGTGTCAGGATAACAAAATAAAGTGTTTTGAGTTTTTATTGTCATACTTTTGCTTTGAGCTTGACATAAGGAGGATTAGGTCACTTAGGAATATAACAACATTTATTGTGAGTTTATTGGAAAACAACTTGAGATGCCCAAGAATTCTTCAATTCTTCTATTCGCTCATCCCACCCACTGCCCCCAGTGGAGTCAAATCTGGGTATCAGGGAGCACATCTGTGGCTAATACTTAGCCAATAATTCTCTTTTTATCAAGAAAAAAGAGAAAGACAAAGACAAAGCCTTTTGGAGAATATGGAAAAGGGGAATTAATACTCATGGAGTAAAAATCTTTAGCTCTTTCCTAGCGCGCGTTCAACTGGAACAAGTAATGTTGAATTACTACATCTACTTGGTCACAAAAGAGCATAAACAACACCCAAACAGACTCCGGGAAACCAGATCTCCCTTTGCCATGCGCTGGACGTGTCGGGATCGCACTGGGGCTGCTGCTTTGCAGGAGGGCTGAGACTTCCCACCCTCCGCTCTTGTCTTCCCCACAGCCCCACGGCGATCAAGGCAGAAAACTATGGCCAAAACTGTTTCTTTGGGGTGTATCAGCTGAAGATATCAAATATACCCAACATTCACAGCCATTACAACGTGACTCTGGGAACTTCAGCCTTATCCGGTTTCCCCGAGTTGCCAAGAAATGCCATTAAAATTTGGCAGAGGCAGTGGAGCAGCACTGTAGTGCCATGCCTTGTGTTCATGGCTCTTGGAGAGGGCAGTGGGGCTCCCCCGACCTGCCTGGTGATGACAGAAATCCACTGACAACAGTGGAATTCTTCCTTGTTGGCACTGAGTCAAAGCAGGCTTAAATTGACACCAAAAGCAAATTTCCCCCTTTCTGTGGTGGGGTCACCCCTTAGAAGTTTTGCTGATTACTCTGAAGGACTGTTAGAAGCAGGAAACCCGATTCCCTAATGCAAAATGGGGTGCTACCAGCAGTCTTTTAAGTCTTCTTCCCCATAAAATCAAATATATTTAAATGTTTTGCTGGCCCCCTGTGCAGGTTTCAGATTTTAGAGGCCCAGTCATTGTAAGCAGCCTGTTCTCATCCATCTGCAGGCTCTGCAATGACAGAGCTGTGGGCAGGGATTTAAACAGGAGCCCAAACAGCAGCAATGAAGGTGGCACTTACGGAATAAACAGAAATTTGTGACTAAAAATGAGAGGAAATTCTATGTCAATATCTTTTCAAATCAGTTCAAGACTACTACAGACTAGGAATTAAATGCTGCTGGCTGAAATGTGTGTTTTCTGTAGCTAAATTCAAGACGTTCTCAATTAAATCAAGATATAGCTACTTATTTGTCGAAAATAACTTCTATAAAGCAAGATGCACTAATTAGAATGTAGCAAGGTGACCCAATAAAATCCCAGAACTACCGAAACACAAACACAGATTTGGCTTAAAACAGTGAAAAAGTAACCATAAACCATCCAGCATTTAAGAAGAGCTGCAACTGGAATGGTTTGAAAGGGAAGATGAGTTTGTAAGAGTTAAAAATCTTGGTATTAGATGTAACAGAACTGCAAAACCACACTTGACATTTAGTAATTTGGATGGGAAATAATATTATTCATGATATAATACCATATTTTGTTGTATGATGAGATCTTAGTTAAAAAATAACCAAATTCATGGTAACAATCCACATGTATTTTGCTAGATTTATATAAGGTTATTATTAAACTGGCCAGACTTCATTAAAAACGTAGAAGTTAGAATTCTACAAGTAATAGAATCTATTTCTCCTGTTGAATTTCTCCTCTGTCCCTGCCAGGAGCTAACTGTTGTTTGTGACTAATCAAACAGAAATAACATACCCTATAAATACATATATTTACATGTAAATGCCATCCAGCTTCTGTGTATTACACAAATAAATTTATGGTATCTTGAAAATTGTTTTATTCCTCACTAAGGAAGAATTTGATATGAGAACAAATCCAGACAAAAAGCTCAGAAAAGGTGAAACTCTGTTAAAGGTTAAATAATGGTATGGCCTCAGAAACACACCTGTGATAGACATCACTGTAGAAATAATGATTTAACACCTGGTAATTAAAACATGACACCATTTCCTTTGCCATCCCTTTAGCTGGTGAGATTATCAATCCTCTAATATCCTCCACCACCGATTTCCTTCTTCACACTGCTATTTATTTTAGTAACTTAAGCAGAACAACACTGAGGATTCAGTGTGTTTTTATGACCCAGTGGGGCACACGATCAGATGTGCTGGCAAAATTAACAGCAACATCTCCACTGGAGATTTGGTAATTTGTAAAAGGCGTGTGAACACTCTGGCGCTCGTGGTTACACCTCTGTGTGTCCTTAACCAGGGATCTACAACAAAAGAATGGAGCTCATTTAATTCCTAATTTTGTCTGACTTGTTCTTCCCTCGGAGATAACTGAGAACCAGAGTAATCCCGGAGCTGAACCCTCAGTTCCACGGCCTTGGAGGAAGCGTGGTTCTCGGGAAGATCCCCTCGGAAATGCGTTCCTTAAGTTTGTTAAAACAAGTGAGGCCTGCCCACCCCCTCGTGCCTTGTTCGAGCGGTTCCTCTCCAAGCACGGCAGGATCCCAGAGAACGTGGTTTAAATTAGGGTGAGGCGCTTTGCAAGGCTGTGACAGAAGAGAGCAAAGTCATAACAAGGCCAAGCAAGCGCAGGAACGCGTTCAGCAAGACCGCAGTGAGGATTCCTCGGTCCCACAGACCGGAGCCACGGGAACGGCAGCCACGGAGCACACGCAGCCACGGAGCACACGCAGCCATGGAGCACACGCAGCCATGGAGCACACGCAGCCACGGAGCACACGCAGCCACGGAGCACACGCAGCCA
>VYZQ01010597.1:28174-94375 GCA_013400655.1 Mystacornis crossleyi
CAGGGACATCTTCCACCAGACCAGGCTGTTCCAAGCCCTGGTGAACTTGGCCTTGAACACTTCCAGGGATGGGGAATTCACACCTTCTTTGGGCAATAAGAGATTTCCCTCCATAAAATACTCCAGGCAGGAATCAGTCACAGCTGCAGTCCCTTTTCCCTGGAGCACGCTCAGCCTCCCCGCGCAGTTTCGGGAGCCGCCAGGTGTGCCCCGGTGTCCTTCCCCCCTCCGTGCTGTCCCCCACGCTCTCCTGATCCCAGCACCATCCTCACTCCCCACACTGCCCGTCCCACGTCACAGCCTGACCAGGAACGCTGGGCAGCACCTCACAGGAACCTCACAGGAACCCAGAGCCCGTTCCAGTCCTTCAGCCATTTCAATATCTGCTCCTCGCTGATTCTTTACGAGTGGGCTGGGGCAATTCCTAAGCCTTTCTCTTGTTGTAACAGATCCTGAGCTGTTCAGGACACAGCTCCCCTGAGAGAAGGGCAGTAACTCTTTGCAGCTGAGCACCAGGCCCCCTTTGTAAGGAAAACCTTCCTGGTTTCCTCTAAGAGTTTCCTCCAAGAGTTTCCTCTAAGAGTTTCCTCTAAGAGTTAGCCTCTAAGAATTAGCCCTCAGATCCAGAAGCCTTTTTCCTTTTTAATGTGTAAGGAATTAAGTCCTGTTGGGCACTGTGTGACTACAGCAGTGCAGTCTGAAGGGCCACACGTCCTCCTTCACCCTCAAACCCCACTTGTCCTGCAGGCCCTGCCACTGTAACACAGCCAGGCACCCCAGGCTCCATCACAGACCTCCTCAGTACAGTTCCAGTGACAAATGCAGGTAGGTTTGGCTTTTTCACACACGCTGACTCGTTATTATTGCGCCTAATTGCTGAATTAAAAATGTCAAGGGAATGTGTTTTCTTCCACCTGTGGAGTTGCTCTCCAAAAAATTATCATCTCTTTTCTGGAAGTGTTTGGTTTTCACAGAGTCACTGGTTCTGACAGAGAGGTTGTTCAGGAATTTGTCTTAAGTAGTTAAAAGGCAAGATATATTAAAAAAAAAAAAGGCACCAGATCTAACCATAAGTGAATAAAGAAAAAAAAATCAAATAAGAAATTTAATGCCTCTCACTCTCTCGCTAAAGACAGTGATATGGTTGAGGTGGGTTTCTTATTTCAGATTTTGCACAAGCTTACCCAATCATTACATTTCTAAGGTAGCAAATCACATTTTAATTATTCTTACTCTTTATTTGTATTTTCATAGTGTCTAAAAAGTATTTTAATATAGTCTATTAAGTCTTTTCATACAACAGAGCAGGAAAACAAAGGTACGTAATGGAGTTTGCAAGAAGAAATACTGAAACATTAATTCATCATTATCAGTTTTGCCCACCACGCTTTGTACCACTTCCCAGCCCATTTTAAGGTACATAACAAGTCTAGGAAGATTCTGAAACCAGAATTTAAAATCCAGACTTCAAGTGAAACAGCTGCACTTTGTATCCACATCTTTCTAACTTATTTTGATTAATCCTGCTCCTAAAGGTAATCCACTGAAATCAGAGGGAGCACTGGCCCAAACCTGTTGCCTGAAAATAACAAAACCGAAACGTAGCATTTATTTTCCACTTAGTAATCAAACTCTCCCCTCCCACCCCCAATTTCTTACAGAGCAATGTAATTTCCAATGCAAAAAAAAATTTTTCATTTTTTAAAACAAAGTGTTGAGTTCTGGAAAGATTTTACTGTGAAAGAAAAAGCTCTGCCAAATTGTTTTGGCTGACAGCTGGGGGTAAGGAAAACCAGGCTGGGGATTTTTTTATTTTTTTGCAGGACTCCAACAAAATTTTTAAATTCCTGCCCTTTTCTGATAATCGCAGTAAAAACTTCCACCAGGTCCAGCGATCATTCTGGTAGGAGGGTTCTATAACTGCCATGAGCTTTCCTGGGGAAAGCTCCCAGTGGGAGTCAGCGGTGCCCTGGGTGTTCAGGGTCACCCAGCACCACGGGTACCAACGTGCCACGGCCACTGCTCCACCCAGAGCCCCCCTTTTTCCTGGGTTACACTGGGATAGAGCCATTCCCGTAGGTTTTCCTAGGAGCCACTTAGGTAGCACTAAACATGGGTTCCATCAGGAACATTCGTGGGATGGGGAATAATAATTAAAAAAACCTCTGCACTTGCCCACTGCTTGTATTAGACAAGGTACTAATCTGCTCAGAAGTATCAAAATACTGCAAATCAAAAGAGGTGGTAGATGATGGAGATAAAAGCAAATGAGGGCCTTAACCTCTGAATGGGGTTCCTAATGCTCCCTCACCCTTGCCAAAGTCCAGGCCTTAATAATCACATGGCTGTGATTTATTATCCGTGTACGGCCACATTCTGAGAGAAGCCCCGGGGGTCTGTAAATTGCAGATGTAACCACAGATTAATGCTCATAATCCCTGGTAAAAACTCTGCAATAACACTGCTATCACCTAAAGAAATTCTCCCACTAATATTCCTAATCCTTTCCCATTGGACTTTATGATCCTTCTGTGATTTTCAGGCAGTCCAGCAGTGACTAAACAATATTTATGATTTAATTCTGCTGGTTTTCATTTCCAGACGAGAGGACTTTTAGAAACTTTATTTTAAGTTACACCCACACACATAAACGCTCCCTCCTATAAATCCAGGAAATGACCAAAAGAAAAAATGATAAGAAACAAGAAGATGCTCTGTGTCCTTTACTGCCTCTCCTACCACTGCATACGCATTTGGAAACTTGTATTTCTTTTCAGGCACAGGAAAACACACCTGGGAGCATCAGTGACCTTCCACTGCTGCTGCTGGGGCATCACACCTTCAACTCCAAACTCACAACCAGCAGGACAAATAGGAGGAAGAGCTTTCTATTTTCCCCCCCTTTTATTACATCATACTTAGTCCTATTCTTTCTTCTCAGACTGAAAAGCTGCCAGTTTTCAAGTGTCCCTCATTAACTTTTAAAACCTAAGCTCTGCTAAAGTCGAGTTATTAGTTTTTTCCTGGCACTGCCTGAAATTGCAGTACCCACATAAGAGCACTAAATCCTAACAGCTACTCAAGGCAAACCAGGAAACTGTGCTTAGTGCAAGACGTGATATTAAATATTTGTACACAATAGGTTCTAACGGGCAGGGATTGGAGCTGCAGGTGATTATGGGCGCTTTTGGAAAGACAGTGATCAAGGTGTTTCAAAAGAAAATTACCTTTAAAAGTCAAAGTATCAGAAAAGATAGTAAATAAAGAACATTTCTGTTATTTACAGACACACAGACATCTTACACAGATATGCAAAGTAAGTTTCACACTAGAGAGAGGCTGAATTAAGGAGATTACAGGAATGAGGGTTGGTAAGCATAGGGCTGAACATACCTAAGGTGAATCCTAAATAGCAACATAAACATAAACAGGATGCCACAAGCCAGATTCTGATCCTCCACAAATCACTAAGGGCTCTGCAACACCATCAGTTTGACATCTGTACTTTCATACTCTGTCAGGGACCTGGGATTTAATTAACAATTGCCTGGAGAGATCAGATTGAAAGATGCCAATTCGAGTGTATTTAAATCTCTTCTTGACAGAATGTAAGACCAAATATTTCCAAACAATTCCCACTGGTTTGCTCTTCCTTTTATAGTGGAATTACACCCACCAAAGCTCAGACCGTTTGATATCTGCAGTTTCAGTGTAACAAGAACAGCATGGAATTTAGTAAGCAGCATGTTTTGAAGGTGTCTAAATGCAATGACACAGGAAGCAAGCAGCAAAACCAGCCCTGTTTTCAAATAAAAGGTCTGGCCATCAGCTTTTTCAGAAGTTGGAACTCATTTGAGTCAACCATCTCTACTCCTCGTGCCTGTACAGGCCAGTATGTGGACACACCTCCCCAGTAACTCCTGTGCTGGTCTTGAAAATAATTCTGTGCTTCTCTTCAGTTAGAAAGTGGCTGTTAAAATGTGCAGCCAAAGAATGGTCATGCTGAAAGGCTCTTACCCACCTTCCACCCAGTCGTGTGGAATATCACCAAGACAGACTTGCAAAGGATGTATTAAAAGCAAACTATTATAAGTGCAAAATCCAGGAATTTATGATGCTGCTGAATGAAGCCACATAAATAATTCAGTATTAACAGGACTTCAAACCTTCCTAGATGTACTGAACCCGATAGAAAATGAACCTCAGCACCTGACTTTGACTTTCAAAAAAAGTAACGTATCTTTTTCCTTCTTTCCTCTTGAAATTGATTCTCTTTCCTTCCTTTTACTAAACTGGTAAACTGCCAAAATCCCCCGACTGGAGTCCTGGATCAATATTCTATAACCATTCCCTGGCAGTGATGTCCTCAAGGAGAAGGAAGGATCTTTCACTGCTTTCACAGTGCTTTCATTTCAATATCCTGAAGCCTGCAGCAGACACCTTCTGACTAAGTCAGCCAGATCCAGGCACATGCTCCTGAGATAAAGGCTGTGCTTAAGCTCAGGAGAACACTGGGGATGTTTAAGAAAATAAAAGTTAAGCTGAATGTCTCAAAATACCTCCTTCTACACCTGCTTTTCACACTTCTCCCTGTGACACCTGCTAAGTAAAGGAGGGAAGAAGATTCACGAGCACGCAGACAGAAGCTTGGAGCTGCAAGAAAACACAGGATATTCTTGGAAAATTCCCTCAAGTTTAGTTCTGTGGCACAGTCAGAGGCAGCACGAAGCCAGATGAGGAGCTGCCCTTTCAAACACTGTGATGTGCAAAGAGATCCCAAACAACCCCAGAACTTCCTGCCCCGTGCTTGGAGTTTCACACTTACGTGCACACACCCACTTTTTACGAATAGATTTTTATTTCTGGAACGTTTCTAGAGAAGCCGAGTGCCTGACAGGGTGTGCCAGCAGACAGTGACCCACAGGATCAGCAGGCTTGGAAGGAATCCCAGATGGGTCAACCCAATCCATCCTCCTCCTTCAGAGCAGAAGGGAGCTCACTATCCCTAAATCCCCCCCAAAAGGTGCGTGTCAAGCTCAGCTTGGGATCTCTCCTGCTGGGGCCGGTCACCTCCCCTGGAACCTCACTGCACGGACCCTTCTCAGATGGTTTTTCCTAAGCCTTCTCTGGTCTTATTGCCTAATCAAAATAATTGGTCCCTGTCCTTTCCCTAACAGCACTTCAACATGTTTGCAGACACTTACAGTTTTCTTTTGGTCTAGACTGAGCACGACCCTTGCATTTTCCAGAGATCCGAAAGGTTGATGATCTCCCCGGGGCTGAGAGCGGGGCCTGGCCACGGCAGGTAACAGCTGCTGGGGGGACTCAGCCATGCCTTTGAATAAGCCATCAACATAACCCTGCCACTCACACAAACAGCTTCAAACATTCCTCACTTTCACCACATTATGGGCGAATTTCAGTTTCTCCAGACCCACAACCATAACTTATTTATTGCTGCTTTGCCTCGTGAAGCCGTCTGCTCTTAAGAGAAGTACATTTGATTCTGCTGTAATGCGTGGGCTAGAATGTGCATCCGTACTTAAAAGGAGTTTGAACAGAGAGGAAAAACTTCAGGGAGATATACCTAATAAAGGATCTGAAAGATCCTGCTCTATTCAGTTTATCCACCAAAAAAAGTAAAAAAATTTGAATGCAGTCTTTCAGAATTACTTTATAAAGAAAGAGTAAGTCATCCTGAACTTAGCAAAGGTATAACAAGAGCAAGTGCTCAAGTCCCTACATTCAAACTAGAAATGAGATGGAAATTTTTCACAGACAGGTTACCAAGGAATGTGTCAAGGTCTCAGTCACACAGAGTTCTTCAGTGTAGGCCAAGGTCCTTCTAAAAGAGGCCACTTAAGCCACATGTGCAATATTAAGGACTGTTTATGCACGAGAGATTATAATATTAATTTCTGGGAATCAAGTCCCTGTTATACAATTTGCAGGTTTCCTTATGGGAAATCAGCTACAGAATATTTGAAGACAGACTAGACTGTTGAGCTGTGAATTAGCTTAGAAGAAAACACCAATCTGCAATTCTATAAAATTTTATGAAAGGTACTTCAATCTTTTCTTCTCCCATTGGTAACTGAATATCCTGCAGTTCTGGTAGGCAGACAGAAAAGGGAGGAGAGGAAATGGCTAAGTAAAACATAGCCTGAAAGAAAAAAAAGCCTACAGCATATTTAGAAACTTTTCCCAAATCTTTTTGCTCCCTTTTTCTCCTCTAATTTTTCTATACTTCTTGAGGAAGACCTGCTGGAACATCTGTTATTACCCTTTCCCTACCAGCATAGAAATAATACACTAATTAGAACTCTCATCTGATTAAGCACAAGAGCTCCCACTTCCCTTCTGTTGTTTTGTTTCACTTGGTCTCTTCTCCCCTTCTCCCATCCCATCCCCCCTGTACTTTCTTCTCTCAATCTCTACTCTTTGGTTTTTCTTTGGGTTATTGGTTGGCAATTAATAACATTTCTGTTATTAGAAAGGTTTTCCCAATTCTTGAACGAGCATTTCAGGCAATGAAATTCCTTCCTTAACCTTATAAATGCCCAGTACTACAGTTGCTGTGGTGACCACAAGGTAAATTAAATCAGGGTTTTTTGGGATCTAAAAGTGGGTTATAGTCTAAGTACCTGTTAGAATGGAGGGCAATAAATAAATAAATAAAGCCCCACAGCTGGAGTACTTTACAAAACATAATAGGGGAAAATTGGCCTTGGCTGTTAGAAGTCAGAGCATTAAAATGGTGTCACGCAGTACAAGGTTAAGGCCTATTAAAACATTGTAATTTCGCAGCCTTTAATGTTATCAGCATTTTCCACTTGACGCTGCCAGATAATAACTAAGAGTGGACAGCAAACATCCTGCCTTTACTGTCAGGGTATGTGCAGAGAATATCCCCCAGCCTGAACACAAAAAGCCACTCCCTACACGTCCACGAGGACCAAGCACTGAAACCTCCATGCTGAGGTGGCTCCGGAGGTGCTGTGAGTGCTCCCTGCCCTCAGCAGCCAGACACAGGGCAGGCCCCAGAAACTGCCTCAGTTTGCCTCCCTGAGCCTTGCTGAGCAAAAAACAGCAGGATGGATTTCAAAGTTAAACAAGAATCCATGGGGTGACATGTGGCAGTTGGGATTCTCTCTTCTCCTTGAAAAGATCTGGCATTTATCCTTATCTTTAAGTCAAGGTGGGCTTTGGGCTCCTGTTCAGCTCACACACCGATCCATTGGCTAGGGAATGATTTTGGTGGATGTTTTCCTTCACAAGCTCAGAGAGCAGAGGTACAGCAGACACCCCAACAGGCAGGGGAGCTGAGCAGCAGCCTCTGACAACCCGGAAAAACCAACAGCTTCCAGTTTTAAGGGGTTATTCCTAGTGCTGGCCAGTCACTTCAGCAGCCCTTGTGCTCAGAGCTGTAGGACAGCAAAGCACAACGTACAGAGTCATTGTCCTGGCACAGCACAACGGGAAAGAGACATTAAACCACAAGAGAGTGTCCAAAGGAGGCCCTGAGGGTGCGGAAGGGTTTGGAGGGGCCTTATGATGAAAAGCTGAAGGCACTTGGCTTGTTCAGCTTAGAAAAGAGGAGACTGAGGGGAGACCTCACTGCACTCTTCAGCATCCTCACGAGGGGAAGCAGAGGGGCAGGCACTGATCTCTTCACTCATGACCAGCGACAGGACTCAAAGAGGCAGGAGAGGTTTAGCTGGATATCAGGGAAAGGTTCTTCCCCCAGAAGGTGCTGGGCACTGCCCAGGCTCCCCAGGGAATGGGCACGGCCCCGAGGCTGCCAGAGCTCCAGGAGAGTTTGGACACCGCTCCCAGGGACAGGGTGGGATTTTTGGGGTGTCTGTGCAGGGCCAGGAGTTGGATTCAATGATCTTGTTGGTCCCTTCCAACTCAGGATATTTTGTGATTCGAAGATACAATCAGTACTCTGCAGAAGACCCGACCAGTCTTGCCTACCCTGCCCCCAGCCACACTTGCTGGGGTTGGTATTTGGCTTTGTTCAAGATTTCTGGTCTCAGGGCTCTGCATTTCCTGGGACCTCCACACACCAGGTGGAGCTCCTGCAGGACCTGAGCACTTTTATTCTCCCCCACAGCCCCTTCCTGCTGGACTGCAGCACTACGGTGCAGTTTAGGTAAAGAATCAGTGAATGTTTTCCTGTTATTGACATCAGTAAATAAGAATAGAGAAGCACTTCCCAAAGGAAGCAGGATACGTAAAGAAATCTATGAAAAGTTTTCTCTTTACAAAAATTTTGCCTCTATCTCTTTCTTCACTGTTCTGTGAATCACTTAAACTCTATTACGCCACAAAAGATGGAAAAATTTATCATGGGAAAACTGAGAGAGTTGTTAAACAGTATCAAGGACTAAGAAGGAAAAAAATATAAATAATGAGCCTGTGCTTCAAAAGCACCAGGCAATGTTGCATCTGTATTAGATGGGTGAAGCTGCTGCAGCACTGGATAGGGAGGGGCTGTTCCTTGGCAGGAAAAGGCAGCAGAGGGTGGAATGCTCAGGAACTCCACTATCCCTTGCCCAGCACAACACCATAGTTAAGAAAAGGAAAAAAAGAAAAGATGGAAAAACAAGGCAAGAAAAGATGATCTTGGCTGAGCACGTAAAGGGTATCTTGAATAAGTGATATTTAAGTCATGTTCTTGTTTATTCTTTTAAACATGCTTGTGGTGAGCAATTGTTCACCTGCTATAAATTACAAGCAACTGATAAGTCTCCTTTTATGAGTCTCCAGTCAACAACACTCATACTAAAAACCCCCAAAAAACAAATGCAAAAGCAAAGCCATCCAGAACCAACAGCATTTTTCCAGAGCTGGACTACATGGAAAAGTTTCCAAAGCAGACATGTAGCAGATTTCTTTACAATTTAGTGGCTCTAAAGAGTCCCAAAGGGTCAGGCAAATTTCATTCTCCGACTACTCTGTTGTAGTTCTTTGATAGATGTAAGTTTAAAACTAAAAAAATTTTAATCTGTATGCTTGAAGCCTGTTCTTTTTAATCTTAATGAGTTATGATTTTATACAGTGTAGAACCTTATCCAGAATGGCTTTAAAAACTGAAATGAATAAGATCAGAGAGCTGAGAATATGAAGTGGGGTTTTATCCAACATATGACTTGATGTTTCCAACTGGTATTCCGTGCTAAGAAGGGGAAAATGAGCCATTAAAAAAAAAAGTATTTTCATAGGAGATCTTCACAAATATGTTACCTCTGCTGACCTTTAGATAAAGGTAAAAAGGTTAACGCAATAGTTTGGAAATTATTAGCCTGAAAAAGGACCAATGACCTTCTCAGGGTTGTTCCCAGATTTCTCAGCATAGCTTCTAATTCCTGGGAGATCATTTGAGCCGTGCAGAGACCTTACTTAGTCAGAGTCAAAATATTTTTCTGCCTTTGTAGTGGCTCTCCGAATCTATAAAATGTGGAGTTTCCTTTTGTTCCACCTCCACCCCAGGCTGGGGAGGGTGCCAGGGTAAGGCTTTCATTCATGGGGCTGCAGATTTTCCGCCCCTACGCTGTACCGGAAAGAACAACAGTTGGGATTGACTTCTCCCTGACACGTCCTCTCACTCTGCAGGGCTTGTCCACTGAACCCTCAGCTCCCTCGGTGCATCAAACAACGCCAATTCATTTCATCCATTTACATCATTGCTCAGTTGGGCCAAGAGTTAGGCAACTCCTGATTTAAACCACGGCAGTATTGATAACGGAGACCTAAACAAGGAGCGCCGAAGAAATCCGGAGTTCTGGGTTCTTTCCCAGCTCCTTCAGTAACGTGAAATCCAGCTTGAGCAAACGATGAGATTTATTTATGCCACAATTTGCTTCCACGTTGGTGTTGAGCAGTAAAATATCTCTGGGATGAATGCAAGCCTCAGACACTTTTACAAAAACCCGTTTAGAAGTTGGACAAGGCAGTGCCGACTGTAAAGAAACGTGGAATGAGACCTGAATGGGGGAAGCTTTGAAGCAGGACCTGCACTAAGGGCCACGATACTATTTTGAAGCAGAAAATCCTCACAATTTCAGCCCCTTACGTTTTCAGATCTAGATTCTCCTCAACCCAAGTTATCAATTTGTCATTCTGCAAAACACACAAATATGAACCCCAAGAGACATTTCAGTTTTGATGCGCCATGAAACGCCGTCATTTAATCCTTCAGTCCAACTGTCCAGCCCTAGAAACTGAAATTTTCTTTAAAATGAAACTAATGCAAAGCAGTATAGCTACATACCTCATATACACAGCGTATCCTGTGCAGAAAGAAAAGCTGACACAACCTGCACAACCTCCTTTGAAAGGAGGGGCTGTGAAGATTTATTTTTCACAGTCTCATGACAGCACAACTGGTTCCTGGTCTCTACCCCACAACGGTGGTGCCAGTAACCAACAAAGCCACAGGCTGCCATCAGCCTTTTGAAAGCTTGTCCTGCTGATGCTGCTCTGTCCCCAGGAGCGAGAGGAAGGCTGAGGGCAGAACTCAGACCCAGTGCTCAGCCAGCCCTGCCAAGGGAAACCCAGGAGGCCCCACCAGGGCAAGCGGGACAGTCTAGAAACGAGACTAATAATGGTGACACACAGCAACTTCCAGGAGCTCACAGGGGTTCTTTGCTTTCCCCCTTGCCTGTGAGAATCCCAGTACTAACCACAGTACACTGGTGTAACAGTGCGAACTCTGTTCCATCTGAGCTCCGTTAAAAAGGCAAATGGTATCTCAAGGAGCGAGCTGACCCCATTATCAGAGCCTTTGGGAGTTAAGGGAGCAGCCAGCAGTGGAGCCAGCCAAAATGCCTGAGCTGAGGCCAGCTAAGAAGCCAGCCAGGCCAGTCCAAGGCTGCTGGAAAAACACATTCTGGAGCTCGGTGTCTGGGACCCCGAGCTACCATGCACACCCTGCTTTGGTGGATTTGGGTGTTGGCTTGAACAGAGCAGCACAGAAGGAGGGTGAACAGGAGAAGCAAATGAGACTGGAGTTACATAAAAGGCCTATTGACTTCTTAATGACTTTGTTACTTGGAAGTAGCAGGTATATTTACCAGAACATAATCTCCTCTTTTACAGTAAAAGGTTTTTGCAGGGAAAAGAGATGTAAAAAGGGATCTTACAATATACCCTTACAGTGTAGAGGGCTAGAATAGGCAGCACAAGAGAAGTGGGATGTACCTGTCTACTTACAGTCTTTCCAAGCTTTGTAAAGTGTTATTTTTCAGTCACTGCTGAGCATAATTTCTCTTTAAAGCCAACAGAGAGAAGGCCTTTGCCACCACAAGCAGTAGAAAGCAAGATTTATTAGGTTCACAAAATGTTTCTCGGTTACTTCCAGATCTTTATTTTAATAATAAAGAAAATTACGTATGATTTTTAAAATGCAGTGTAGATGACAGGACACAAGGTAACTCAGAGCCACAGGGTCTGTCCTCCCACTGATTGTGGGACTGAACTGCATTTTGAGGGATTTCTGTTGGTGGGATCTCTGCTTTAAGCTTAGCCCAACACCAGGATGGTGCCATGGCAATGTCCACATCTGTGAGCACTGGGGAAGAAGTTGATATCCAACTGCAATCAGCAATCAATCACTTCTCTTGCTGTGCAGAAGTGCTGACCTGTCCTGAGAAGAAAAGACCACCTCATGTACGGAGCCTGGCAACCCCTAACAAAATATTGATGGAATTAAAAAGCCACAATCCTAGATCACAGTAAAGCTATTTATAAAAACACTGCTCTGTTTTTACCTCTGCCATCAGGTCTCAGCTCATCACTGGAAAGTTGTATTTCCATGCAATGATTAAAGTCTTGAAAAATGTTTGTTCCAGGGAGCTCTGCTCCCTTTTCTGGGGAAGCATTCGCTGAAGCACTGTGTAAGAAGGAAAAAAACCTATGCCCACAGCAGCTACAAAAATGAGAATGCCATAAGAATCTTGGGAAACTGGAAAGTAGATGGAAATATCTGATACAGTTTGGGACTAAATCACAGCGTTAAGTCCATGGCCACTTTCAAGAGCACAGAGCTTTTCACTCCTGTGCCATGTGAAGCTCCAGCTACAACACCTGTCCAAGGGCTCAGGCTGAGGTTTGGACTCAGCTCCCGGCCTAAGGGAACAGAAGATGATTAAGACACGAGACAGAAGGCCTGCAAGCAGAAAGAAAAGAGCCTGAGTTAAAAGCCTACAGCAAAACAGAGGATAAGGTGCTCAGAAATGTTTTCAAAGATTATCAGTGCTTGCAGTGCTTCAGGTTGGAGCGAATTAGCACAGATCCAGCGAAGGAGACTGCTACACAAAAATATCCTGTAACACTAAACTTCCCTGTTGTCAGAAATGCTCTTTTTAATCATTAGTACTTTAGCAAGAAAACACATGTGCACATACACACAAGTTTAATATTTCTCTGAAAGTCTGATCTCTTGTACTTTAGACCAAATAGAAAACACAGAGCAGGCCAAATTTTGACCAGAATCTGCAGCAAAGTTCAGCTGATCTGTGGTGTTGAAAGCCCATTGCTGCTTAAAACAAGTATTTTACAAGGCAGTGAAATAAACTTTAGATAAACACAGGCAACTGTTGCTTTGGCATAGAGGAGACCGACGCGCTTCAGAAATATTCCTCCCGTTTTCTGCTCCCAAGACCAAGGAGAGAACACCACCGTGCAGAGGACACTGAGACTTCTGGCAGGAGAATGTTGCACATTCCCAGAGGTCGGAACAGAGTTACAGCAGCCTTGAGTGAGCAGGAAGATGAGAGGCCACTGGAGAAATGGACTGGGTCAGCAAAAAGTCATCCGAGAGCGTTTGTCATGGGAGACTGAATATTGCTGCTTTTCCTGGAGGATGGAGGATTTCCAACAGAAAGGAAACATGGGGATGTTTCCTCTGGCTCCTGGTGAAGTCCCAGATAGGGCTGGAAGCTGCACAAACCTGGAAGAGTGTCTGGGAATGTGGCAGTGCCATCAGGGAGGGCACCACTGAACTGTGCACACGGACCACACTCAGCACTGTTTGCACATTTTGCTACCAAAAAGGAAAGGTGTCGGCCCTGCCTCCAATTTCCAAGCTCCTGCTTTATGCTAACACTCAAGAGTGGAAGGATCTCCATAAAGATACAGAATGAACTGAAGCAATGGAGCAATTCAAGGTGCAATCATTAATTTCCTTCTGCTGAAGTAACAACCTCTGCCCAAAAGACAGCAAAGAGACCCAGCTACGATGACTTCAAATCCTCTGACAAATATTTCCTGTTATTTCTTTTGCTAAAGCCTTGAAACTGCCTTTTCCATGGCTCTCTGGGAATTTATGGGAGGTTTCAGTGCTTGAAAGCACCCACTTTTAGCTTCAGTAAGAGAACAGATACTTGGCAGTGAACTCGTGCTTCCCATATTGCCTGTGCCACACTATCTACTGTCAGTGTTTGTGAGAAGCAAGGCAGGGCACTGGGTTTGCACTTAAACGTTAATTAAAAGGAAAAAACCCCCAGCAAATGCTTCAAAATATAGGGCACATTCATTCACATGGAAAGTCTGGTTAATCTTTGCAATATTTACTTCGATAAAATCGCACATTTAAACTAAAAAGGCAAGAAAGAAGGAAGTGAAGTCATTTTTTCAGGTTTGAATCTTCCTCATGCATGTGACCAAAGGTCACAAATGATCGCTGCTTGTCTCCCATCTTTTTATTTGGAGATTACCATTAACAACAGACAGTTACATCAAGACCTGGATAAGTACTTTTCTGACTTTAAAACCAAACCAAATACACTCAAATGTAATTCACCTCCATATTACCGTGAGGAACAAAACGCAAGAGGTTTGCCAAGCAGAATGCTGAGGCAATTGGACAGCAAAAAGGCATTTATCAGCATAACTTGAATAGGCTGATAACTTCAGAGCCAATCTAACACCGTTTCGGTAAAAAATAAACAACTTGTATTGATATTATTTGCAATGGGGAATAAATGTAAGGTGTTTACTTTTATGACTGTACAATACATGTACAAAACCATAAACTATCCCTTTTACTCATTCATTTTTCTCACTGTGGGTGACCAAAAGTTTAAAAGCAACATTATCATACACCATTTGATCCAATGGACACTTTTTTTGCCTTCCACATAAAATTTTCAGATTTATATCTAACTCAAAATATATATATAGAGAGAGATCTGGAACAAACACACTCAAAAATTTTCATGGAACCCATAAGTAATGCATTTTCTAATCAGCTGTATATTTTATTAAAGTTGGAACTCCCTAGAACTAGAATGGGCAGACCCAGATCTTTTTAAAAGGACACGTGAAGTTATGCTAAACACACATTTAAGAAAAAAGGGATCAACCACTGAATCTGGGCCACAGAAAAGTGACCATGAACTTCTTAGGTAACCGTGTTCTAAAAAGAACTCCAAAGCCTCTCTGGACACGCTGGGTCTCATTATCAAGTATTTTACAGTTATAGACATGAGTCAATATGAAAACACTGGTGTAAAAGCAGAGCAAAGGAGCTCATTATTATCATAGAATCACACAATGGTTTGGGTTGGAAGGGACCTTAAAGCTCATCTCATTCCATTCTCCCTGCCATGGCCAGGGACACCTCCCACTGTCCCAGGGTGCGCCAAGCCCTGTCCAGCCTGGCCTTGGGCACTGCCAGGGATCCAGGGGCAGCCACAGCTGCTCTGGGCACCCTGTGCCAGGGCCTCCCCACCCTCACAGGGAAGAATTTCTACTCAATATCCCATCTACCCCACCTCTGGCAGTTTAAAACCATTTCCCCTTGTTCTCTGACTACAGCCCCCCTGTCCAAAGTCCCTCTCCAGCTCTCTTGGAAGCCCCTCTAGGGCCTGCAAGGCTGCAATAAAATCCCCACGAGCCTTCTCCAGGCTGAACACCGCCATCTCTCCCAGCCTTTCCTCGCAGGAGAGGGGCTCTAATCCCTCCTTTGTGGCCCTTGGAATGTTTCAGCTGCCTTTTCACCGACCCTGCCAGTCACTGAGTTTGTCAGAAAAGGAAAGAGATGCTCCCATTTTCCCCAGATAATCAAACCCTCCCCAGAAGCAATGTTAGGAGCAGCACACCACCAGCTCTACCTTCCTTTAAAGGGGTTTTCCCACATCTCCACGCACATCTAAAAACCCTGCTTCAACAACAACAGCCAAAATGAAAATCGGAAGGCTCCACTCCCTCACAAGGAAGCTGCAGTTGTGAGTGGAGCCATCAGGACAGCTCTGGGTGTTCATCTGGCTCGAGCGCACGCAGGCCTCCCACCCGCCCAGCTGTACAGAGGGATCATGGAAAAGCAGAGATCCGCCCGGACACGTACACCAGCAGGGAATGGGCCCTGAAGGATTTGATGAATGAAAAACGCTCAGGATTGGGAAGTTTCATTTGATTTCCACTGCCGAGGGAACAAGGTTGACCTTTCGGTTACCATGCAACCTTGGAAAGTGGGAGCTGGGAGAGCGTGTGTCACCCCAGCAAAGGGCTTGAGTCAGCTCTTGCTCAGCACCTTATGGACCAGCTGCTGTCTGGACACATGTCCTCAGTTAAAGCTGGTCCCCTGCCAAGGAAATAAAAGGCAGTCAGAACTGTTTCTTCCTGAAAATCAGATTAAGGAACCTTGGGAGAAAGGAAAGATTGTATCGTCTTCATCTTGTTACACCGCTACAAAAATCAGCTGAAACCCAGGAAATAACACTTAGGTAACAGAGATAAAGGAACTGGAAGTACAAAGGGCCACCAGAGAATTAGATTCTCCCATCACTTTCTCCAAGGGAGAAATTGCCATCGAAATTCAAGAATCAGAGCCTGATATAAAATGAAAAGTGTTGATGGAGCTTTAGAAAGCCCCCAAGAAGAGAAAAAGAGGCATTTCATCATCCAGAAGAGACAGTCTTTTCATACACCATGAAACAATTTAGGTCTGAGAGTAAAAAGTCTGATGGAATTTCAAGGTAGCCAATGTCCTCAACTAAAAAGACATCACCCTCAGTATTAAAAAGCAGGTTTCTATTAAAAAGCCTTCCATGTTCACTATCTTCTTCACCTCAAAAGCCATTTGACATGCAAATGGATACACAGGCAGTGAAAGACTTTAGGAGAATCTCCAATACTAATCGTCAACTTCTCAGCAATTCAGCCAAATTTCAGCTTTTGATAGCCTCAGATGGGAGAACAGGATTGCAGCCAGAAGCCTCTAAATAGTACAAACATTTGTGCACTTTTACAAGGCAGGTAAAAACCTAAATTATGTTGCTAATTAATTTTATATTTCCTTTGGGTAGCCAAAGAAACCTGGAGCTGCTCAGCAATCACTGAATGATGGGGTTTTGCCAAGTATTCAGGTATGCTATTACCAGAACAAGCCAGGAGAACTGAGATCATGCTTTCTGCAATACCTACAGGGAAAAAAGTCACATTCAAAGCAAGCTCATGCAAAGCAAATATCTACGTGAGGCAGAAAGGGAGAAAGGAGCACCAAAGCACCTGAGATATTTAAATACATGTGAAAAAGCCCTTAAAAACATTTCTCCAAAATTAAGACAACAAAGCCAAGACTGGAGTTCAATGGCAGTGAGTACCAACCTACTCCAAAGAAAAATATTTACAAGAAATTGAGAACAAAACACAAACTTGATCAACTTGCAAAAGATGTAAGATATGATTTGCACTATGCACACATTGTCCAAATAGGCTACATCAGACTTAACTGATTTCTGTAACTGAGCATGGCACAGTAAGCCAAACTTTCCTACGTACCTGCACTGTGTAGGTGTGATGCCCTGGAGAGAAACAGACAGGCAGGACATTAAATAGAATATTTTTACCTTCAAAGCTGCTTCCCTGTCTCCTTTTAACCTGCACAGTCTTTTTTTGTTTTCCTTTAAAAGATCTTGTAATTCAATTGAGGAACATCTGTGTTCATATCAGATACAGATTTTAAGATACTTAAAACCCTGATTACCATACACAAATATTCACTTCCCTCTGCACCCACCAGTGTAAAGCAGAGGCCTCTCTTCCTTCATTCTCAGGGCACAAATTAAAGCCAACTCTCTTTTCTTCTTAACAAGTAATCTGTTCAGTTGATGTTAAATTGGTATCGACTATTAACTACAACATGAGTTGTTAATAAATAACATATTTTTAAAGCAGATTTTGAAAGTAATATAAATAAATAATCCTTTTTCTCCCCCACAGACCCTTCAATCACCAGTCCTCTTGAATTTACTGTGTGGATCCAATGCTTATAAAGGTATATACTTACAAGATTTCCAGTTTTCCCATCCTAAATCACCCCCAAAATGAATTCCAGAGTCTACACTCATCTCATCATCACAAGTGCTATAGCGGAACCTTTGGCTTTGCTGAGCAATCAAGGGAATCCTTACGGAGGCAGATATACAGATATATTACAGCAACCTTGTCTGTAATTCACAACCTGTTCCTCTTTCTCTGCTGGGAAGGGGATCAATTTGGCAAATCCACCTCACCACTTCATTCTGTTTCAAAAGGGCCAATATTTTAAGTTGCATTCTCTAAGGGAAAATGTAACAATTTATCCCAATCCTCCATGCAGTGTATTTTTGTAAATACCTTTGCTATTTCCTTCAAAGGAAAGAAAAACATCCCAAACACCTTGCTCCACCTACTCTCCAACAGCTGACTTTCAAAGGATTTGGCTCCTTCAACATAAGCAATTCAAGAATTAGCACCGGCCAAGCATTTTGAGTCACCGTTTTAAGACTGGATCGATCACGAGCATATATTGCTGAAATTGTTTTGAACTGGTGTAATTCCATTCCACTGCAAGAACTTAATTCCCGTTCAGGGAATATGCAGGTTCCACTACCTTCATCTCCAGGGTTTACGATCTAAGAAATCTTCCTTAACTGCTGAGAGACTGATGCAGGGATAAGGTTCCCCATGTCTCTGCATCCTCTGCCTCCGCCCAAGCCTTGCGGCAGCCCCGGACTGTGGAGGAGAGGCCAACGTTAACGAGGTGCAATCCAGCTCCACGTGTTCGGAGGCACCAATAACCAGCTGGGACAAACGGCCTGGAAATGCTTACGGGAAGAAGTGGAGCCGTGCATTAAACCACACCAGCTCCTGCTTTAGGGGCCCTGAAGAAAGGGATATAAACGTGCAAGAGCACAGAACGTTTGCGGCGCTCTCCTGCCCGGGATCTGCCGCACTGCAGCGCTCGCCTGGGCTCCAGGCAACTCTGTCCCCGTGCCAAAACCGTACGGAATGCACAGAGAGGTCAGCACTAGGAATTTATGTGTTTTGCAGTTATTTAGAAATTACGGGAAAGAGAACTTGGCTGCTCCTGCCACTGCACAGGTGTAGGGAACTCGGAGCGCTCGGCGGGTCAGGCTTTTTCAATCAAAATTCCACTTGGTCAGAAGCGACGGCTCCGTGCGTGTGAAAGGAGGGCTCAGTCTGGGGAGACAAACTGGGGGATCACCTTCAAAATTCTTTCTTTGCACCACCTTTCCATCTCACCAAAAGCCAAGTCTAGGCTTTACGATTATCTCAAAGATAACTAATGATAAAATATTTAGTCTATGCACGTGAGAAAACCCCTGAAAATATTACTCCGAGTTTTCATTTGGTTATGCTCTTCAGTGGAACAAAACAACTCAAAAATCATCACAGGAAGTGCCATTTGAGCTCTGAGCTGAATAACAAGTGTTTCAGAAGCTGAATGGAAGAGCTCACTGGCTGCTCTATCCACAAGCAAACCTGCACTCCCCAACTTCTGTGGCTCTTGCACATACAAAGAACCTTGCTGATTTACCCTTGTACTTACTGAGTAGAATAAAGGTGTGGTGGAAATGCAGATGTTGGGAGGTTTTGCCAAAAGAAGGGCAGGAAGATAAAAATACAACAAGAAGCTAAATGGATGATGGCGGGAATGAAGGAAATGTGAGAACCTGCAGTAAGAAAATAGAAAAGGTGCCACGGGAAAAACCAAACCAGATAATTCTCCCAGGTATCTGTTAGGGTAGCTCTGAATAGTTCTCACCTATGTGGGACTGTCAATTTTTTGTGCTCTCAATTAATTATGCATGAATCTCTGGAAAGCACTATTCCACATTACACTTTCTCGGGAATTAAACACAGTAACAAAAGCTACAGCATTGAAATTAAGGAATTCATTTTTCCTCCTGATCATAATAAACACCTAAGAAATCCTTCTGGGTTGGTGGTAGCTCCTGAGGAGTGTCCCAAGGTGGCTCTCCAAAGCAGCACACAGCTTGGTTTGTGGGCACAGCAGCAATCTTTCCACCAGAGTGAGTGTGCTACTCCAGTAGGAATCTGTCAGTGCATGGAAAGTTAAGAGTGTCTGGACAGCACAGTGGTGGGTAATGGGATACAGATGATTTCACCTTTAGGTCTCCAGTTCAAAAAAACTCAGCCCAAAAAGTGTCATCACCTGATAGTTTTTACTACGTCTATTTACAGTACAGAATTTCCCAGAGGGCCAAGCTGAGATCAAGACTCTCCTCCCTCCCTCCATGCTCTCGGGGTTGTGTCTGAACTACGGAACAGACCTTCTCCAGATCCCATGGTGTAAACAGACTGCAGATAGGAGGGGAAAAAAGCACAGGAGACTGAAATGCGTCGTCAAAATTCAGTGAGTCAGACATTAAAGCGAGCCTGACTCCAGACCTGACGACATTTTTACTCTGCTTTTCGTGTCAGGAGAGTTTCTCTGCCCTGCCCCAAAGGTAAAAATGCACATGTACAGCAAGATCTCAGCTCCAGGATGCATCAAACTTCCTAGACAAGGACGTATTTCTGTTTTAGCCCACGTGGAGTAGGGCTGGTACCTCCCAGGAGTGCTGGGCTCACTCCACACAGGCTGCAGAGATGATCAGTGTGCAGAGGGAGCACATCCAGGATTCCCAGACATCCAGCAACGTGGTCTGAGCTCCCCCTCTGAGCGCCTGGGAATCCGCAGCAAAGGTTAAAAAGAACCAAAAAAACCCAGAAAAGCCAACCCCAAAGTTCATTTTTACCTAGACAAAGTATCCATACCCAAGGTATTAAAATCTGATAAAGCAATTTATCATAATGTGAATAAAACGAGCAGAAATCCATGGTCCTATTTTGCTCTCCTGAAAACAAGACCACCTGTGATCATAATTAAATATAAGATCGAAAAAGAAACTTTTGCATGAATTCTCTTCCAGCTCTAAAGATGGCCTTTCCAGGTCAGGCTGGCAGGGTGGGCAGGAATCCTGCTGAAGCTTAGATCACAGTATCCATCAAACTCATTCATTCTAGAAAGTCACACCCTTTTCCTGGCAAAATAATAATTTTTTAAAGTATTATAAAGAAAATAGTAAAGCCTCAAAAATGAGGGAGCTCATGCAGAGTAAAGCACCAACACCATCAAAGGGTTATCTCTCCCTAAATAGATATATTTATATATCTCACCATATTATACCTCTGTATGATCAACCACCTCATCTCACCATTCTGCAACAACAAGCAGCAATTCTATTTCCACTGTAAATCATTTCAATTCTGACATCTTCACTGGGGACTAAATAACATGTGACCTTATCTAACTTAAATCTGGTATTAATTTTAACAAGGAAAAAAATGCTTTATGAAATTCAGGAGCTTAAGGGTAACTGGGGAGATACAGGTCTGCCTCAAAGGGTAGCATATGGATTTAATTTTCTCTACATTTTTCACCAAATTCTAGGAACTACAGTAATGTTTTGCTATAGGGTGCCCCAAAGCTAACTCAAATCTTGCCTAGAAGAATCAGGGTCTGAATGCTGCACTGGGCAAGGGAAATTTGGAACATTTGAGCAACAACTGCTAAACCTTAGAGAGACTTGATTTCTTTTCAAGCTTTTTCACGTAACTTGCAGAACCTTTAAAAAAATAATTGCCTTCTTTGAAAAGTAGGATGATGACCCTATTATGAAATATAGATAAAGCCTGGTTCTGCTTCCAGTTATGCTTTTAAGTGTGGAATGAAATTCAGGAGGTTAAGCTGCTATGATCATAAGTCTAAAAATTGATCCTTCAGGAGACCTTTGATATAAAGTGTTCAAGGCCAGGCTGGGGCTTGGAGCAACCTGGGATAATGGAAGATGTCCCAAGGGGGTGGAATGAGAGGAGCTTTCAGGTCCCTTCCAACCCAAGCCATCCTTTGATTCTGTGATAAGTGCAGTGAGTGTTAAAAATTCATAATAATAATAATAAAATACACAAATTCATCAACTGTAAGATGAGATCTCTCAGTAAAACAGCACTTTTAAAAACGGTTCTTAACTCATTCATTAAACCTGGGAAGAAATGAGGCAGAGTTCACATTCTTCCTTCCCGCTAGAAGGTCACACCTCATTTTGCAGCTTCATCAGCTGCCATAGACTCAGCTGTGACAGCTTCCATCAGGAGCTGCACTGTCTCCGAGTTCGTGGGTTTCCATTGGTAGGAAAAAGGATGAGACCTGGAGAAGCTCCCACAACAAACCCCACACCACGTCAAAGCCAAGACAAAGCACTTTTTCCTACTGCAAGCAGACGCAGCTCTCCTTCAATGATGCAACAGAAAGCTCAGCTGAAAACAGTACCAAACACAGGCCTCCAAAAGGAAGGACTCTTTACACACCATCTCTCCCCTGTGCCCACCAAAAAAACCCCAAACAATTCAGGAAAGGCATCCTGCTGGACTATTAAAGAGCTCGGAGCCAACAGTCAACACATTAGGTAACCTCATTATCCACTGCCTAGTGCCCAAGGCAAAACAGGTGTGAGGATACCGAAGCAAGAGGAAAGCACAGCCTGGTAATAGAAATCTGCAATTTTAAGGGCATTAAAATATTTCCAAATGTTCAGAGAAAAGCGTCACAGTGGAGCAGACGTTCACTAATGGAAAGAAAAAAAAAAAGGAAAAATGTGAACTGCTGGAAAGGTGCATCATCTTTAGGACACAGCTTGTTTTTCCCCTTTTGGGGTTCAGATTACACTGAGATTTAAGGGCTTGAGTTTCCTTTTGTTCCCCAAAGGGTGGGACAGCAAAGAACAGTATCTTTGTGTCACATTACTGAGTTTATCATTTCATGGGGATGGAACACCACGGCCTCTTTGACACTCGTTAATTGAGACCATTCCACAGGAGAGGTCCTACCACACTCACCACCTCGTCCCTTCAACTCCCACTAATCCACCATTTCCAGTTCACACCTGGAAGTAACTGCTCTCAGAAATGACTGCTAAGCAGCAGCAAATTCTGGTAAAGTTAGTGGAATTATACAGAAACAAAATGAGAATCAAACTTTTTCCTTCAGCCACCACAGTAATCAGATCCCGGAATCTGTATCTACTGTACTGAAATATCTGGGCAAGAAAATCAAGACTAGCAGAGTTCCAGAAGTCATAGTTTTACATCGCTTTGATTCTCTGATGCACTTCCTGAGGCATTTAATGTCACAATTTTAGCTGAATTTAGTTTTGTCCATTCCCTCATTGCCCACACATGAACTACACAATTCCCTTCCCTTCACTACAAGGCACATAAATACCTTAACATGGTTCATGATGAGCAGTGTTCTTAGGATACTGAAGGCCTCAGATTTTATTGTTATTAATAACCACCTTCATGAAAAAGACATCAAATTCCAGAACACTCATGTAAAAATATTCTTCTATTGCAGCTTTGAATTCAAAATACAGCTTATTTTCACCAAAATTTACTTCCACACACCTCCTGCTGATGCTGCAGGACAAACTGCAGGAATTTTAATTTCAAAGGGTAGCAGATGCTCAGAGCTTGCAAGATGAAGACCACATGGGTTTCATTTATAAATTTTACTTATTTATTTCAGTGAAGCCACAGGATTTGCAGAGGGCACTTTCACTGGAGAGGATGAGGCCTGTATGTGAGGGGAACATCGCACCACCTGAGAGTTAAAATCCCAGAAGAATTATTTACTAGCACTTTAGATACTTTTCACATTCAAAACACAGTAACAAGGTTTAAGTAGCCTTCAGTAGCCACGATAAATTGGTTGGCAAGGATATACATAGAGAGAGTGAAGGACAGAAGGGAGAAAAAAAGAGCTTTGACAGCATATTACTTGCAAGCTGTCTTCAAAGTGTGGTTTAGTGGTTTAAATGGAAAACTCAGCCCAGGGGAGCCTGGTCCCTGACCTCAGCCATGCCATGGTCGGGATTGTTTGCCGAAATAATTTAGCAACACGTTTTGTACATTCTTTCCTTGCCTGCGAGAAGCGTGACAGAAAGTTGGAAGTTCCTTATAAACACTGCACTGGGCCCGTGGGAATGGCTGTGCTAGCATGACGTGGGTGTCCCTTGGGGACACAATATCCCACAGGGCCAGGAGTCCTTCCACAGCCACTTGGGAAAAGCTTCCACCTTGCAGGGAACTCCTTCCGCAGCTTCAGGCTGCAGAGCTCCTCCTGGAACTGCTTCCAGCAGGTACCTCTACTCTTTAACAGGCAAGCAACACCATTTAATTTACCACTGAACAAGAACAAAGTTTCCTGCGCCTTTTCCACCTTTCCACTATCAGTGTGCACCAGCACCAACCTCTGTGGAATTATTTCCACAGAGTCACGTCAACTGTTTTATTGGAAAAATCTTTCCAGAAGTTTCTGTTGAAACACCGTTTTGAAGACAATCTATGTACAACTCAAATGCCACCTTTGGGGTTTTTTTCAGCTGTCGCTATATTTCTTCTCGCTCTTAAGAACTCACGAACATTCTTTCAATTAAATCTCTGGTCAATCCTAAAATGTGACAAACGTAGAGTCTCAAGAAGCATCTGAAGCAAATTCTGGGTTTCCAGTTAGGTTAACCTATACTTGTGTGTTTCCAAACAGCTCCTTCAGAAGCTGTAAAATCAGAACATAAAAAGTGTAAAAAAAAAAAAGATATAAAACCAGAGCACCGAGAAAAGAAGAACAATCTCCGTTATCGAGCTTTCTCACATGGATTTAGTGCAATAATTCAGCTCCTCTTATCCTGCTGGGCAAAGGTGAAGGAAAGGATTCAATGAGAGCTTTGAAAGGGGCCATCAAAAGATGGCACAGGCGACAACACTGAAGGCACATGACAATACCCATGGCTGTTGACATGACGGAGACCTGCACACTAAACAATGCTCACTAAACCTAAGCTGGAGTTAGAGTCGTTTAGGAGGAGATTCTCTCCAAACAGAAAGTGCAATGGAAATCACAGATGAACAAAATGACTGCAAGCAAACCCTGGCAGCGAGTCCCCCCTTCGCACACACACTTCTCTAATGTTTCTCTGGACTGACTCTTGCACTGAAATGAGTTCATATGACAAGTCTGATTTTTTCCTCTACAGATCACCACACTTTTCCAGCACAAATAACCCTAAGTATAAATCATATACTTGCTGAAATGCTTAGATTGGCATGTTATCTCATGTAAGAGCAAGGTACCAAGATCTCAGTTGTAGAGATGTGGTATTTTTTTGTTAGGCAAATTGCACGGGGTTTTTTTCTTTATATAATGCTTCTGTAGGTTATTCAACATTTTCCCCTCCTCTGATAAAAGATATAGACTGATAACTCAGTATGTATGTACTGTTCTTCACTCATGTATTTCAAAATGCAGATAATTATCACCAATTTAATAATGAAAATCCTGATAAAAAGATCTTTCTTCTCATTCCAGCAGTAAAACATGGAACAAAATTTGTGAGTCTGAACACTCAGTTCAGTATGTTTTCCAAATAATTTACATCCCATTATAAAATAATTAGACTGGCTCAGACTACAAAATGACCTTAAGGAAAGTTCAGGAATTCTGGGTCCTAGGATGTGTACCAGACTCCCACGCCTGCCCAAAACAAGTCTTAACATCAACAGCTCAGCGAACATTGAAACTAAAAATTTCTGTGTTTAGTCCTAGTCACTGCAATCTCAGCACTCATTTTCTCTAAGACGGGCCTTGTTTGAGCATCCCCTTTCCTTCCTTCCCCCAGTCACATCTCCCAGGCTCTCCAGCTCCCACCCTTTCCTATCTGTCTGGAGAACTGACACTGTGAGCCAGCACGTTGGTAAAACGATACCTCAGAATAGGCAACATTTGAATTCTGTACGTATATCTTCTTGTAAGAGCACCAATTCACACATCTTTCCTTTATTCAACTCCTTTTTTCCACAAAGCTTGCAGAAACCAAATCCCTTGGAGATGCCAAGCTGGAAAAGAATACATGATATCATTCTGTCTGGAGACGGGGGTGGAGGGAGATGGGTAACTCTCTTCAGACACTTCCCCGGGCTGCTGCAAAAAGGATGAGTGTTCCATGAGTAGGATGAGAAGAAAGAAGGCTGAATTTCATCACAAAACATTCCGCTTCGGCATGTAAGGAAGTACCCAACAGCTGTAGCTTAATTAACTAAATTGCTGAGAGAAGCTTGGAAGGGCATTGCCGGGGCTTTCAGGAAGAGCTGAGCTGAAGTGCTGGGAGGAAAGCAGGTGTAGGTTGGTTGTACTCGCCTGCTGGGCAAAACACCTTAAGAAGCCACCTGGTCCTTGGGTGCTGGGACTCAGTTCACAGCAAGAGAACGGGACAAACCCAGGCAGGGTGCAAATCAGCACCAGACACGGCACGAAAAGAGCCAGGAGCTGTCTGAGCAGGTCCAGAGGAGGCCACGGAGATGCTCCATGGGCTGGAGCCCCTCTGCTCTGGAGCCAGGCTGGGAGAGCTGGGGGTGTCCACCCTGAGCAGTCTGGGGCAACTTATTGTGATCTTTCAGTACTTAAAGGTGGCCTACAAGAAACAGGGGGACTGTAGCTCTGACACCAAATTAAAAGTTTAAATTCCTAAATCTGTGCGGAAGAAAAGAATCAATTATAATTAACTTGTGAAAATCAGCTTGGTTCATGTCTTGTAGTCTTTTTTCAGAACTGCCCACCTTATTCATCACTGTCCTCTCTCACTCAGAGTCCCTGAGTATTTAGCTAGGAGTTTCTTTTGTTACTGTACTAGTACTGGGCTTTTTCCTCCCCACTTGTGTAAAATTATTAAATGAATCAGTTTCTCTTTAAGAGCCGGATGGTCCTGCCAGCTTAGCCAACATGAAGCATTTCCAAAGAAGTTTCTTGCTCATCGCAGTAAGGAACAAAATATTTAAAAACCCCAAACTTCAAAATCCCAGATGGTCTTGAAGCCCTTTTAAAATAAACTCTGTGAGTTTACAGTCAAATCTGCCCAAGAAAATCTTCTAATGGAGACTGAAAACTATAAATGCTCTCAGTTTATTAAAAAATGATTTGACACCAGCACAGACTATTTCAATTTTTTTCTCACATTGCAGAGCTAGACACACTTCTCAAAATATTTGCTTTCAACAAAGTGACAGCAGCCCCTCAAGAAGTGTTATGTATGAGCCAGTATTTGATTTTTTTTGTTATATTTCATATTATATTGTCTGTTGAATAAGATGTTTTAAAAACATTAACGTAATATAGAATTTCAGACTCTTAATCATTTTGACAGGTTTTCTGAAACTCTTCAGAGCAACATTTGAGTAACGACCCCGTGCGATACACGGCACCGAAACGGGCAGGACTGGGGGAAGGGGAGAGGAGGGCTGGAAAGGTCTCTGCTCTAAAACACATGCATTCATTAGAAGAGAAAAATGCCTAGAAATTTGGCACTAGGAAGAGTGTTTAAATGAAGTCTGCCTGAGGGGATAGCCCTGACTTGCACTCTTACCCACGGCATGGATATCATGTGAACGTTAACAAGAATTACGTACCAGGTTAAAAATCTCCCCGAAGAAACCACAACAGCGTGCCACGCTCTGCACCACGGCAGAGACAATGCCTCCTGCAGGGAAATGCCTCCAGGTCGACCACGGGCTACACACAAACACATCCAGACAAAAAAGGCAACAAGCTAAAACCAAAATTCACCGTGTTCTGTACTTTGGGGATGTTCGCTAAGGGTGAATTTGGATCCAAGCTTAATTAACAAATAGTCAGGGTTTCAGCTCAGCTTACTTTGAACGCTGATTATTTTACACCTCAACTCCAGTTTTTCAGTGTGTCTTCATCCCAATTCTTTAACTTCTAGATTTACGTTCAAGTCTTGCATCGTAGGTGTCTGGAAGGACAAATTAAATGCCAGAGTCCACATGCCAATCTATGGGCTCCCATCTGAAAAATCCACAGTTGAAACACAGCAATGGACTCAACGTGTACGTGGTTTTCCAAACCACATTTATTCAAAAAATACTTGGGGACCAAAACAAAGCAACCTTCATTCACACTACAGAAAAATCCCGTGTTGGCCTGGAGCTTTTGGTATTCATCTTTCCCCATAACTAATTTCAAATATCTGTAAATAAAATACATAGTCTTTCATACAAGGATCTATTATAGCTCAAACACCACAATAGGGAGCATACACAGAGCTGTCAAATGGAAAGGATTTATAGTTCTTTTGGTCTATCTACTTCCACTTTTGGAGAAAATTTGAATTAAAAGGACCTCATGCTTTGCTTTTCAAAACATTACAGTAAGCAAAATANCCTGGCACTGCAGAAAGCAGAGAGACTGTAAGCAAAGCAAGCCAGAAAGCGATGGCGCATTCACCTCCTGCCCACAGCAATACCTGACTGTAAGCACTCACCTGTGCTGCAGCTAGAATGACAAAAACACAACTTCCTATGAAGGTTGCTTCCATGGTGGAGATGGCAGCAGCTCCACATCAAGATTTGGGCAATCTTACTTGCTTCAGTCAAAGTTTGGGTCATACACACAGCTCTGAGTGCAGTGCCCCTTGCCCTGCGCCGCAGAGCTTTAAAGGTGGGTGCCATCTTTCTGCAAACAGGGCCGCAGAGGCTTTGCTCACAGTGCACCCACCCTGCTGGGGATTCATGGCTCCTGCTGACCATGACCTGCAGGCTGGAGTTTGCTCAGTTGTGCCTCTGTGGGATCACAGGCAAAGACTCACAGTATGTGAATCCAAAATCTCGTGAAAAAATATTCTCATAACCCAGTTTTGTACATCCAAGGACCGGGAGAGCCCAGGAACTGTCATCTGTTGTCACATTTGTGAGCGCTTTTCTGAAACAAAACTCCAAAGCCTGAGCGGGTCACCCGCTGATGGTTTGTAACATCATTAATCAATCACATCTAATACACTTGACTTCCTGCACGAAAACTAGAATCGGTTTCACTGCGTCGATTCACTGCCAAAATGCTGCAGCTGGTGTCACGGGGTGGTGGCATTTGTCAGGCCACAGCACTGTGCAGGAGACAGCTTTAACAGCCAACTCACTCTGCTCTTCAGCCAATGGCACGGGATACAGCGGAAGATTCAAGAACCACAAACAGATGGGAAATACATCTAACTCTGGAAAGGATAACGTTTCTCTTATACCAGGGTTTAATTTATTTCAGGTTTTCCTCAGGATGTTAGAGGTACAGCTCAGAACAACACAAACCTGCAGAGATGTGAGTACAGGAATCCTAAGCACTGTCTGTGTTTTGAAGTATCATCCCTGGCAATCCTGGACATCAGCAGCACAGTGGAAGAGTCAGGTGCAGACCAAGATAGCCAGAGCCACCTGCTGCTCGCCCAAGGCCACTGTCTCTCTTCACTCTTACATTCACAGTCTCTTGAAAATGGGACTTTTCCAAAGTGACATCTTCATTCCTGCTGCTGTTTAAGGAATACTGTTCCCAGAGTTCAGAACTCAAAGGAACCCCGAGACAGCCAAACATGTACCAACCAAAGCAGAACACCAGTACTTATTTATCACATCTTTTAGAAAGATTCCTCAATAAAACTATTGAATAAACCAAATAATGCCTTTTATTTGAAAAAAAAAATGGTCAGATTCAATCTTTAAAAGAATAATAGAACAACAAAAAGAAAATTAACATGGTGCATAGGCTATTATTTACAAGCCATCTGTCCCCATTTCAGTCCTGGGTTGGTTTTTTAAGCCAGATAAATCTGCCATCAGCTGGCAAGAAATTTTGGTTCCCAAGCATTCAGTAGTCCCTAGAGCTCTCAAAATTCAAACTGCACATCAAGTGCATGATCACATCTACAAATTGTATATTCTTCCTTCGGCCATCCCCTTTGGAAGGTTCTGCACGAGGAAGAGAACCAAGCACAGTCTAACAAGCAGAAGGATTTCTACAGCCAGGCAGAACCATCCAACCCTTCACCAGCTCCAGATGAAACACTCCCAGGAAGGGATTTCACACAACAAAGCCTTCAGTCCTTAATCAGTATCTGTAGTAGGGAGATTCTAAATCCAGTGCTTGGATGGCAGTGAAAGGCAGGCGTGCCTCTGTAATAACAGGTTTTTACAGAGGAAAGGCCAAAGGGCTTTCTCAGAGTTGCACAAGAAGTGGACATTTCACCTGCTCCCAGGTGTCAGCAGGGACCCACCCCCTCCCCAGGACATCCAGTCTGAGGGAACGTGGGGCTGAGCCCACCCAGGCCTTGGGGACACGGGGCAGGGAGAAACACCTCGCAGCCCCTGCTGGGACCGACAGGACACGTGCAAGGAGCAGGGATGCCTGGGCTCTTTCTGGCCTAGGAAATACCATCTGCAGCTGTGAAATTCACTGGGTGGGTAAAGGAAACAGGTGCCAAACAGGAGCAAATGGTTAAAATGTTCCCTCCACTGCAACACATGTGAAATCCCTTATTCCAATGGGCTGTGATAAACCTTCCACTGTCAGTACACATGAAATGGGTTGAAGAATTTTTCTTCACAAGGAAGTAAATCTGATTTTTATCTAAGCTGGCAGTAAACAGGGTCAAATATTCAACTGTTTCTGTGGCAACTTCCCCACTGTTTTTCAATTTTTACTTTTTTTTTTAGTAATTCCGAGTAAGTCAGAATGCTGCACAGCTACAGATCACAAGGATGTGAACAAAGGTGAAGGGGGTCCATGGCAAACACCAACTGCCAAAAGAGAAAAGTAAATGCTGATTGTGATTGTAAAGAGCAAACGGTGTGACCAGACAGAGGAACTCAGCTTCACCAACACTGGATTTATTGTGCATGGTTTAGTCAAGTGATTTATACGGATTACACCACATTTTCCCTTTTTGTAGCTTGCCTGGGTAATCAAAAAGTCTTTTTGTAATTTACATTAATAGCTTTGCAACATTGTGGAAAATATTAAAAAAGACCTTTATATTTTTGGCACCTCCTACTTCAGAGGACTGCACACAATCAACGCTCCTTTGAACCGTTCCAAAGGGTTTGGCAAGAATTTGAGGTACACCCAAAATGTCATGAAAGACCCTGTACAGAATCCTCAGAAAAGCTGGTCAGTGACTGTCCAGGTCAATAGTTTTCTTAGGCCCGAGTCCGCAGCATGTCCCTGCCAGCAAGAAAAAACATTACACATCCAAGTCACTTCCATTATCTTAAATCACTGGGTTTGAATAAGAATAATAATAATCAGACACGTTATGGAAGTGTTATTTCCCCAGTCGGTGGATCCCAAGGTGGGGAGCACTTTCAGGCCACGAAGGATGTCACCACAGAAGACTTCTGAACTAAATCAATTAAGAACTAGCACATGGTGCTGCCTCAACAACACAAGAAAGCAAAGAACAGCCAAGAGCAGTATGGTAACCCATACTCAAAATCCTGAGTTTTTGACTGTATCTACTATTCTGACCTTGGATAAGCATACCCTTATTTTCCTATCTATATTTTCTGATCCATTTTGTCATCCGTATTATCTCAGAATAGAGTTGAGAGAGCGGAAGGATAAAATGGAAGTTTTGTAAACACAGAGATGTTAATTGTTATTGAATTTGTGTCGATGCACCACACAGTGCTGGTAGTGATCTGCAACACACAGCTCAGCCTAGTGAAAACTGGCATCAAATTGCCATGAAGACTGTGATGCTGGAAAGAAAACAAGAGGAGTTCTGGTGCATCTTGCCTGTCAACTCATAAAATAGTATTTAATTACCACCCCTTACTTAAAATTCATAAAATAGTACTTAATTACTACCCCCTCCAAAGAAAAGCATAAAATGCAGGATGAAATGCATGGTAAGAAAGAAGGGGAAGTGTGTGAAGCTGAATTCATGGTCCCAAATTCCAGCTAAAGACAAACTTTTTCCAAAACTTCCCATCAGGGTTACGCGTTTCTATCACTTCTGTAAATGTAATTATCTTGCTTTTCTTCCACCTCATCCCTGCTGTCTTCGTGAGCTTCAGGAAAATGTGATTCAGAACAGGATCAGTGCCAGTCCTGGGCACTAAGCAGAGACACTAAAAGGTATTTACCCATACACTGCATATTTAGAACTGTTTCACAAATTGCAAAGATAGATTTTACTCCCTTTTTTTATATTAGTACAAGAGAATGCAAATATAACAACTAACGTAAAACGCGCCAAGAAATACTCAACAAAATTCTGGTTCCCAGAAGAACCAGTGATTTCCCACGTGATTCCCCAGCTAGTGAGGAGGCTTCGGAGCACTGGTCCAGTCTCCTAAAGAAGATGAACTGAGAAGAGCCATAAGAAATGGCTTTCTGCTTCCCAAGCTGTCAGTCCCCACACAGGGAGAAGAACAACATCTGACCTCAGAGCTCTCGCTCCTCCGCGCTCTGCCAGGGCTCTCCACACCACAGCAAGATGAGGCAGAACTTGCAGCAAATATTTGCTATCACTAAGGTACCAGGCCTACATGCAACCAGTCCCTACATTTTCTGGTTTAAGAACATAAAATTAGAGCTTTCATTGTTCAGCTCAGCCAGATCTTGTTCCAAAGATACGCAAGACCCATAGCAGCTTCTCCCAGGGCCAGGATTCAGTAACTCTAGGAGAAAGCTAGGGACGTCTAGAATTTCCCCATATACATATTTCATTTTACACACAGTGAATCATCCTAGAAAAACGCTTTCCAAACACTTGGAGACAAGCTGGATATGTGGTATTTGGATAAAGCAGTATTCGAACATCATGGAATAAGAGAAACAAAATGGATTTTTACAGACTGACCCAGAAGAACAGTTTTAAAAAACCCAAACCTTTCATGGCTTAGAGAGGGATCTCTTTCCTTTGCATTGAATATAAAGCAGAAACAATCAGGCAAGAGAATAAACTTTTGTGTTTAAAAATCAAGCCACAGACAGCAGTTCTCCTGCTGCAGGGTGACAGGGATCAGATGTGTAACTCCAGGCAGCAGATAAAAGCTGTGATGAATTAGCAGCACAGAACCAGACACTGAATTTTCCCTGGTTCTCACTGTTCTGCATCACTGCATTCCAGGAGTTAGTTAAACTCTGACTACATAGGAACAGGATTGACTTCCAAATTTTTGCAGCTATTAAGATACCAGTTACTGTTAACATCTGGATCAGCCCAGCTTCAGAATCCACCCAAGCCTGAGCTAATTCCGTATTTAATCATGTTAATTCCAGCCTTAACAGTGACAATATGTAAACCTTGTCCACATGCTGAACAAGAAAGGGAGGCAGGAATTTATGTCTTAAAATAAAATACCAGTGATTAATAAATCACATGTTTATATCTCTTTGGAGGAATACTTCTAACACAAAGCAATTCCAGCCAAAGCATTCCATGCCAAATCAAATACTCATATGAAAAGACAATTTCTGCCAGTTCCTATGTCCAAAAAAGCTTTAAAAATTGGAAAAATTAAAGCATTTGCCCTCTTTCCATGAAAACCCAGAGTGCTGGGCACCAGGAAACATTCCCACCGACCTCCAGTAACTGAGCTAAATAATAGTTCTAGAGTTATGAGAAGTAATTTTAAGCATTCCACTGTGTGGAAAAAGCAAAAAACCCAAAACAACCCCAAAAAAGGCTTTTGATGCTGTAAAAACCTCTCCATGAGATATCTGCATTGTGTAAGAATTCAGATTTCTTTTCCCCCTGTATTGTCCAACTGAAGAGAAGATGCTTTTCCCTCCCTGTTACAGGGGATTTGGAAAAGTTATCAGAGCCACAATAAAAAAAAGGCAGAAGCTATATATTTATTTTTAAAAACAGAGTATCACTTTCCCTTACTCTATAGAAAGCTTTTGAAGATGACCAACACAAAATTCCATTTCAGAAACGAGTTCCAGGCAAGAAGAGGAGCACGCAGTTGCAGAAACCCTTTAGTCAAACAGAGCTAGTGGAAATTGTGTCTTTACTCCCAAGAAAACACACAAGTATTTTCCAGAAATACTAGAAAAACTTTGAGTCAATTTGAAATTTAAACAAAGCAACCCAAACAGCCAACAACCATTAAAAAAAGCTCAGCTAAACAAACCCACAAAGGCACGCAGAAACAAAAACAAGCAATGGTGAAAATAAAACGTAATTGACAACCACTGGTTTTAGTTCTATCTCCATTTATTGCCAACCGTACAAACTGCCAGCCCACTGAATTTCTCACATAAATACCCATAAGACTGATAAGGACAGCCGTAACAAGGAATACAAAAGGCTTAGTGGGTTTTCAGTGAGGGAGTCAGATCCAGCCCCACAAGCCAGTGAAGTCAAGGGCTCTGGAACACACACCTTATGCTGTTTAGAGTATCTCCAGCTCAGGTATATCATTTACTTGAAATCTTATTTTTCCATTTAAAGTTTCATAGCCCCCTGGTTAGGCTTGCACCTCCATGCTTTATTTTACAGCACCAGCACCAGTATATACACATTTGGGGAGCCATTCCCAAATAACTCTTCTGATTTTAGGGGTTTGGAAAGGGATGCAAACACTTTCTAATTTTTTTTTGTTTAACCAAGGAAAGTAATTTTCCTGAAAAAGCATCTCCCAACACACTGGTTCTCAGTCAACCTTCACCAGTAAAGGGAATCTGAGAGATTTCAAAGTTGCCTCTGCACTCCAAGGACAAATCTATCACATAACATGGCCCCAGCTCCAGCCCATTCTTTACCTGTTGGCTTGTCCCTGCTTCTCAGTGTTTTTCTCTACCCATTGTTCCTTCACTATGGCAACTTTGAGTTTATAAACTCCATTTTGATATCAAAAGCAGATATCACACTCAAAAACTAAATCCCAAGCTGAGCACCCAAATAGTGAACGTTAAGTTCCTGACAAAATTATCTCATTGACACAAACTTGGACTTTTTAGACCGAGGAACTCTAAACAGAGAACCTGGCAAAATATTCAACTGAGAAACATCAGAAGTCTCATAATTTAAAAAAAGAAAAAAAAATTCATTGCCTAACTTCAAATTCTCCAGGAAAAAAAAAAAAAAAACAAAACCACCATGCCATGAGCTCCACTGCATGAAACATGAGCCATATTGAGTCAGTCCTGGCAAAATCTGCAGGAAATGCCAAGAATAAGTTTTGATGGAAACATGATTTAACAGAATTACTGAGAACGCACTGAGGAGAACTCTCTAACGATACGGAGCAAGGAGGCCAAACGGAGTCAGGAAAACGCTATCGCCTCCTCTCCATTGCAAGGCCTCAGAGTCTGCTGCAGCAGCAGGGTCAGTGACTGTGCTGAAAGCTTCACTTCAGAAAGACAACCAGCAAAGAGCACTGGCACCTTCCTCTGACCGGGAAAAAGCCACCTGGAAACGACAGCTGCAAGAGGGAGACCTTTCCCGTGCAGGTGTAGGTGTCACGTCTCTCCCAGATGGGTTCTGGCTCCCTGGCTGCCGGGGCAGCCTGAGGCGCAGCCCGTGGCAGCCAGCCGGGTGTTCTGTAATATCTGTGCAGACAGAACAGGTCGGGCCCTTCCAGTGGGGCAGGAAGCTTTTTAGTCCGCTCTAGCCAGCGGTGCACCACGTACGGGCAGTGTCCAGAGAAGGGACACGGCAGATTGCACATCACATCAGCTCTGAGGCCCACCCAGCCTATCTCAAGTAATTGTGTTAATTGGAATACGTTCATGACGCTTCCCTCCCAATCTCGACCTGTTTTCCACTCCAAGTTGCTAATCCTCAACAGGCTCCTCTTTGACGAGCTTCCTGTGTCTGTTCTGAAACCTCCACGAGCTTGGAGCATCCACAGTGTTCCTTGGCAAGTTCTACAGGTCTGCTCCCCAGCACATGAAGACCTTCCTTTGCCCTCATTTTGAGTGGGCCCCATCAGCTTCACAAGATAATTCTTTGTTCTTGCATCAGGAGAGGAATTAAACACTTAACCCACCCTGTGCCATTGAGACTGTGCAAATATCCACCGTTTTATTTGTTTCCTTCCAGAAGGCCCTACTCACTTCTAATGCTGAACTGGTTTCACCAATAATTTTTTTCACCTTTTTTGTCCTTCCTGTTACATATTCACTTTAATGTCCTTTTAGAGATACAGGTAGCACACAAGAAATAGGCCAGTCAGACTTTTACTAATCCAATACTACCAATGCACAAAAACTGATTTCCTTTCTTCCTCCTGCTGTTGCCAGGGACTGAGGAGATCTTTCCTTGGAACTGTTGTCATTACCCCCAAGATCCTGCTTCACATTTTACACGTGAAGGCAGTATTGTCATTTCCACACATGCATAATTTTGTGCTACATTTATTTATGCTGAATTACATCAGCCATTTCATTGCTAAGTCAGTCTCAAAGTGTTTCTGAAATTTGTCCTAACCTATGTCATTTCTCGTGTAACACATTCACGCAGCACATAATCCTAAACACTGTGATACAGGCTTGAAATTTTAAGGGCAGGGTTTATGTGGGGTGATCAAGTATATTTTTAGAAAGATATTATAATGAATTATTCCAAAGAGAGAATACATTATTACAGGAGGATATTCAATTCCACTTGCTACTAGAAAAATACATCACGATACAAATTTCCAAGAGTTCTCCGAGGTTCATTGCTCTATTTCAAAAGCAAGTCAGCTGCAACTCCCCACTGAGCACACAGAGCTTTTTTTTTGTGTAGAACAGTTCAAATAGTTGCACAGGAAACTGTAGCAGAAAGTTTTGAATCCCTCTGTCCTATACTCCCCAAGGCAGTCAAATGAGCCGTGTAACTGAACCCAAATGGGGCTGCTCTGGGGGGCTGGAACGTCCCTCTCACCTCGCCTGAGAGCCCAGCGACAGAAGCAGAGCCTCAGGCACTCCACCTTTACACACCACAGGGAATTGTCAGCTTTTCTGCAGAGTGGAGCAGCTTCAACAGGTGAGGAACGGTTCTCCTGCTTCTCCCACATTCTGTGTACAAGAGGGAGGAAGGGATGCTTTTCCTGTTTTACTCACAAGGAAACACCCAGGTTACCAAAGCAGGTTGTCCGTGGTTAACTCCTGAGCGTTCTCTCAGCACAGCTGTAGGTCAAAACCGGAATCTCACACCACTTTTTCTTCTCAAGTTGCCAGAAATGAATTTAGGCTCCTGTTAAAAATATTGGCAGGTCTGAATTTCATGCAGCTCCTCGGTTTCACAGTATAGAACCTGCAGTGGCTCAGAGAGACTGTGTGTGCTGGAAGTTTACAGGGGTTCAGGGGAAGCTCAAACAAGATAATGAAAGAAATTTAGATGGATTTAAGGCACAACCAGTCTGCAGCAGCCCTTGAATTCCAACTTCTTGGGAGAAAGTTTGGGAAAATATCCCTAAAATAATATTATAATATTTTTCCCTAGGCTTATCACTAGGTAAAATGAGGTCCTATGCTATAAGGCCTCACACCTTATCTAGAGTAATTAATTCCTGTGTCAGCACCAAGGCAGATAAATAATGCAGAGAATCCAGGGCCATCCCCATTTCCATCCCCAAGCAGGCAGCTTTGCCTGGCAGATGGTTTGGGGTTCAGGTGCTGCTCTCAGGCTGCACAGTTGTCTGCTGGTGATTTCACAAAGACCCTGGAATGTCCAGGTTGCTCTCCCAGCCTATCCCAGCAGTTCCATGTTTTACAGGACCAGCCAGTTCGTTTGCTCACGTCCCACTTGCCCCACTGGGATAAGCTTCCTTTAAAGCAGTTGTGCACTAAAATAAAAGAAGCTCCAATCCCAACACACAATCCTTTTCCTGCAGCTATGAAAGGAGATGGATGAATTTCCTCCCTGTGTTATTCTGGATTCTTCTTTACCACCTCTGAAAACTCAAAGCCATCTGGCAGCAGCTGAGCCTTGACTGCACACCTGTGCTGGAGCCGAAGTGGGGGAAAGTTCAGCGAGGATTAGACCGGAGGTGCCGGACATCTCTTCGTTCCACAGATGTCTCACAGGTTTAGCATTTCCTCCCATTCCCCCCGCGCCGGTTTGTGCTTTACCCAGAACGCGCAGATGAGAGGGACAGAGCGATTCCTGCGGCACACAGAGCCCTCGCTGCTGGGAGCCCACCAGAGTTTCCACGGATCTCTGCTGATCCTGGACTTGTGCGTGCAGAGCTCTATTGATTCAGGACAAAAATAGGCCCCTGGCTGGGCACCGTGGCTTTCCACGGAGAGCTGCCATCAGCAGGCCAAAGCAAACTGTGCTAACAGTGACAAAACACCGTGCTGAGGAATTAGACAACACCAAGCTTGGAAATGACTGCAGCCGCAGGGACGGAAGGGGCAAGTGCAGTGAGGGAATACTCTCAGGATAGCATCTCTGACTCTCTCCTTGTCTACTTCTTACTTTAAATTCAGTAAAATAAGAAAGCTGTGCATGCAGGACACACAAAGAAGAACCTGCCAACCTGCAGAAGAGTTCGGGGCAGGGTAAGTCAAACAGGCCATTAATGATTCTTTTTGTATAGCCCAGCACCACTCCACTGCTGATGCCCTTGCTTAAGTTGCTCTTGCAAGGACACACACTCCTGTAGATACTCCCCAGAGTTAGGCAGTCTGAAGTGTGGGATCTCCCACAAACTTTCCCCTTATTACACTAGGGCTGCTTGCCATAATCTAGCACTGGCTTTATTCCACTCACTTGAGCTTCAATCCCTCTCCCAAGCAGCTCCCACCTTGTTCCCATCTCTCCTTCCTCACAGAAACTGTGGTTTCTCCTCCAACTCAGTGCTCAGCCAATGCCTGAGCATGGTTTCAAGAATGCTGTGCTGTTAAAGGTATTATCATTCAAATTCAAGATATCCCCCAAGCTATCTGCAGATAATTATTTCTGACCCCATGATATTCCCTGCTCCATCCATCTCTTCATCCCCAGAATCACCAGGAAGGCTCTGAAATCAGCAGCATCCTCTCAAATGGCAACGTGCAGAAGCTGAGCAAAACCCCAGGCATTTTTTTTTAGGGATAGGACTATAAATGTTAAACCTTGCAACATTTCAAGTTAGGTAACTATTTTACCTCTAATAGTCTTTTTGATTCTTGTACTTCATCACTGTATAGATTTCATGAGTGTTCAACAGTTGGACAAAGTGCTGTGGGACTTTTCAGCATTAAATCTGGGTGAGATACAATTTCCTTCTACCCCCTTGACTCTTAATTAATCCATCAAAATGAAGCAATGCAGTATCTAATCTAAGTTTAGCTCTCTCAAAACCCTTCTCTAGAAGACATCAGTCACACTTAGATGCCCTTTCTGTAAAATCCATGGGCACTTCCATTCTCTGCAGGAGTGATAACACAGTACCTGCAAGAGCAAAATAAAAAGCTTTCCCTGATAAGAACAAAAACTTTATTAGGATGCAGTTTTCCAGAGGGGGAAAAAGCTTTCTTCCCAAAACCCCTCAGGGTATAACCAGAGCAAGTTTCAATATCTAGAACAACTTCCAACAGAGAGTTGTGGAACACAGAATTCATCATTTCCACATCTCCCTTGAAAAATCTTTTAGCAAAGCAACTGAATTCAGAAGGAGAAAGAAAGGAGATTAAGTATTTCTCATCATGAAATGTAAATCAAGCAAGAGTCTTGGTTTTGGGCAAAGATGAAGAAAAATAGGGTCTTCCTTGAAGGACAGAATGCACTGAATGAACTTCCAAGAAAATCAGATGGCACTCCCATTCCCTGCAAAGAGGAATATTCTATTATAGAATCAGCCAATGATTTGGGTTGGAAAGGACCTTAAAGGTCACCGTGTTCCAAGCCCCTGCCATGGACAGGGATGCTGCTCACCAGATCACAGTACTAGGGCCCCATCCAGCCCAGCCTTGAACACTTCCTGGGATGGGCAATCTACAGCCTCTCTGGGTAACAATTGAAAAATCCCATCCTAAAATGAAAACTGCAAGATTACAAATGCTTCTCATTATCTACAGAGGCGCTCAGGCCAAACCCCAGCGTTCCACCCCCTCCACCAAAGCAGGCTGATTAAAATCCAAGCCCAGACTCACAAGCTGAGCGTGTTTTAATGGCCAGCTTCACACGTGACATCGCCTTGGAACACAAGCATCCTTCAGTTAATGAAAGACCTTCTACAGTAGAAGTTTAAAGCAAAAATACTTCATATGCATCATCTCATTCTGTTCCAATCATTTTGATGGTGCTCCATCACGATATCCAAGTAGGGAATCCCACAGCACCACTGATAAAGGCAGCGCTGCTTCCAGTGCAGTGCCTGGGCTGTGGGAGCACTGTGGGACCCAGTCTAGAACTGTGCCCCTGCTGGGCTACTCTTGTGGAATGGAACAAAAGACAGGCGTGGGCCAAGGAAATTATCATCCAAGTACTCTCATTCCTGTTTTGCATTAGTGGGAAGTGATTCACTTGTAATCACTCAGTAGGTTACCAACACAAAGTGGGATTCAGCCAAGCACAGTGCTTAATTCACCAGGGCTTGCAAGATACTGAGATCCTGTAATAGGGAATTTCTAAGAAGGACAAGAGATTAAAGCAAAAGTTTTAAGACTGTCAAAATGCAACAGATGCCATTTGCTTACATACAGATCTGCTTGGGAAACAGTTCCTGAGCCAGAGTTGTAATGGCTAACATCGTGCAGTTTTTTCAAAAGCCATTAAAGCCTTACAAATCCCATCGTGGTTATTTCCCATGACTGGAAAACTTCCATGCCAGAAAAACATTCTGCTCACCAGCCTGAGGTAGGGGAGCCTCCTCTGTAATTGGGCTGGTGACCAGTTCTTCATAAGGAAAGGCTTTTGCTTTGTTATTCGAAACGGCTTCCTTGAGGATAAGGAGAAAATTTATCATGTGAGCAGCCTGGTCAAAAAGCAAATGCACAGAAATGCAGTAGCAGATCAGAGGGGAGTTTTCCATCCAGCTTTCAGAGAACACTTATTGAACAGCTGTGGGGAAAGCAGCTATGGATTTTTTACTATTTTAAAAAGCTCTGTTAAAAAGAGATAGAAAATACATTGAAGAGGTGTCAAGGGTACTTACAGATATTTCTTCCATTTTAATCTCCTTTCCAAAAGAATACAGTTGTCTTCATGGTACAGAAAGAAATGTTGTACCTGTACTTATAAAGTTGTTTACAAGACTCTACTTTAGATGCACATTTGTTCCCCCTTCTAACATCACTTAATTTAAAAAAGTCAAGTTAATCTTGAGAAGTTCTAGGTTCACTGAAATCTCTTACCATGGTGGCATCAAATCCTGATACAGATCAAAACTGACGTCTGTCATGATTCAGCTGTTTATGTTGTACCCTTAAATCACATTTAGCCATTCATGTCCACTTCAAAAAAAAAGCAGCAGGAGTGCAAACAAATTTAAACACCTGTTTAACTCACACCAACCTGCAATGTGTCCTAAATGTAAAAGAAATAAAGTAAATCTGCTCTTTTCCTTATTTTCCCAGTTTANCAGAAAGAAATGTTGTACCTGTACTTAAAAAGTTGTTTACAAGATTCTACTTTAAATGCACATTTGTTCCCACTTCTAACCTTACTTACAGTTAAGTTAATTTTGAGAAGTTCTATGTTCATTGAAATCTCTTACCATGGTGGCATCAAATCCTGATACAGATCAAAACTGACGTCTGTCATGATTCAGCTGTTTATGTTGTACCCTTAAATCACATTTAGCCATTCATGTCCACTTCAAAAAAAAAGCAGCAGGAGTGCAAACAAATTTAAACACCTGTTTAACTCACACCAACCTGCAATGTGCCATAAATGTAAAAGAAATAAAGTAAATCTGCTCTTTTCCTTATTTTCCCAGTTTAGTAGGGTTCTTGCATGGAGTTTGTGAATGAAAGAACCCAACCAGCAAAAGAAGTTGCAAAACTTGGAAATCCAGATTACACTGAAGCCTCAAGAGATTCCTCCAGTTTGGATTAGCTCCCAAACTCCCAGATGATTATTTTAATTGAGGCAGGATGAGTTTATTCTTTTTTTCTCACACTGCTCTCTCATCAGTACATGTATCTCAATCTCTCCATTTTCAAACGACGTTATGAGGTAAAGAATCAGATCCTTTAAGCTCGACCTGTTGCAACTTCTTTTGTGCGTGTATATATATATATATATATATACGTACACATACATTACATATTCCTCTTCCACCTCCAGCCCAGAGTTTCTCAGCAATTCATTCAAATCATGTGAAGCTGGGGGGCCCTGGGCCCACCGTGCCATTCCACAGCATTTCCAGTCAGCTCATTCGCCACCTTCTGAGCCTGCCCGGAGCTGTCCGAGGAAGCCCAGAGGTGTGACAGGAGCTGCGGAGGCTGCAGCCCATCCCTGGGCCCTGGAGCACTAGATGGCACCCGAGCATTCAGCTCCTCGGAGCTTGCACAGCCCTTTGCTCACCCTCCTCTCCAAACACAGGCACCTGAATTTTAGTCGGGTCAAGAATTTGGGGGGTTTTAATTCTTTACCTGGGAATGTGTTTTAGAAAATACCGTCTAATGTAGTAGTGCTACATTAGAAATTACGATTAAAATTACATTACAAATAAAAAAATTAAAGCCTTCTTCTGTTCTACATGGGCAAACATCAGTTATTCCAAATTTTTAAATTAGAAATGAGCGAGCAGTTTCATTCGCTGCAAGCAATTTAAAAACAGCCTTTAAATTACAGGGAAAATACTACGCTGACATGTTTCTTTACTTGGTGCCACTAACCAGTCAAGAAAAAGTTGTGATTAATTTCTGAAAATCTGATTGCCTCTGTAAACACTGGACAAGTCAACAAGGGTTGATGGCATGCAAAGATTTAGCTGCCCTGAAACAACAAGGTCTTTGTGTGTTCTGCCAAACAAATTGGCATGCACCTATTGCCAGAGCTGTTGGGATGCAAGGAGCACTGTTATCTCTAGACAGCACACTGATAAGGAAATCCAGTCGTCAAGCAATTAAATGATATGGTCAAAACCACAGAGGAAATCTCTGTCAGAGCAAGGAAATGAAGCCATTCCAGGTCAGTGACTTACCCAGGAGGGAAGAACTTGCTCAGAAGTTCTCACATACAACTGCAAACAGGCAAATTCCCTTCAGGACTCATACAGAGCATCCAAGCATGTGAAATACAGCAGCTAGTTCTGAACAGGATGCCATGATCCACCTGCAGACCATCCCATACAACCAATACTCTCCTTTCCTGAAGCAATGACAAAATAAAGTGTTCTCCCCTGTCTCTGAATTATTGCCATGAAACTTTGTAATGGCAGAGAAAAGGCAGTACCAAGACAACAAGCACATTTTAGGTACATTCCAGAGCACTGAAAGAATAAAGGATCACAGCAGACAAATACAAAGCTATTTTATGGTGGTATATGAAAAGCAAGAACAGTAGAAAAAGGATGGCTTTGGAAACTGAGCAATTGAAAGGGAAAAAAAGGTTATACAAGCTAAAACCACATGTGCTACGGTTTTATTTAAAGTAACAAAGAGCAGAGAGGTCTAGGCCTTGCTAAAGTCTAAATCAGACAACTCAAACTGATTTTACAAACCCCTGTAAGTTACACCAGGGCACATGAGATCAGAATTGGGCCCAAAGAGCCCAGTCTCTCACCATATCAACAAGTTAGCAGGTGGTCAAGACAGTCCAGCTGGAGAACGGGCTCAAATTTTCAGTGAGCTAATACACACTAATCTTTCACTTCTGCAGACCTGGATTCAAAACCTCAGCTCTTGAACTAAAATTAGTCTGCTGGATTCGCTCTGGTCCCCGTTGGTGCACAGCACAAAACCACCATAAAAACTGTCATGGCTGGCAGTGCCTGAGACAGCCCCAGCTCTGGAGGAGCAGGAAATGTTGTAAGTTAGGACTGAAGCACATTGGCACAGCTGTGTTTGGAAGTTTATACTCTCTACCCGCACTATGCTTGCCAAAGCCAAATGGTTTTTACTCCTTGATTTCTCCAAGTGCCACATTGATGCTTAAAAAAAATAAAGAGAGGAAAGAAAAGAACTGCAGAATGAATCACTGCAGTCACTGATTCACACCGTGCATCTGTGGTAAAGGCAGTGATATTGCATGGGGTATAAATTTGCACAGAGCTTGTTTACAGTAAGTAGCTGTGGGTTTGGTTACTTTTGGTTGTTTTGGATTCTTTTTCTTTAGCATAGTAAACACCTTCTTTCTGTCCCATAGTAATGGTGCAGACTGCCAGACTGGGTTTGTAACTTTTGAACTCCACTAAGTCAAAGCACTGCAAAGACAGAAGATTGTCCCTCTCAAGTGACTGTCCCAGCTCAACTGACTAATGACCCAGCCTGGAAACACGCTTCAATTTATTAACACAAAATACTCATAGTTACCCGTGACAGTTCCCTCTACAAACTCCAGCCACATCAATCAAGGATAATCAGCCACAGGTCAATAAGGAAAAACCACATCCAACTCCTAAGTCCCAGAGAGCATCATGTATTCACACTGGATCTCGGGTAGTTAGAAACTGAAGGAAGGGCTCCTGAACTATGGCCTATCCCTCTAAAACCTTTTACGATTGAGACAGGTTTTTTGTAAGTAGAATTTCTCAGTGGAATCATGAAACTCCCAGCCAAAACCAGCAGTGAAAAACAAGGTCTTCAATAACACATAAGGACTACATAAATATGAACAGCTTTGGGCAGCTATGATATCTTTAAGATAGCAATAAGGGAACACACCAGACTGAATTAAAAGGAAATAAGGAGGACTCAACTGATTTAGGAGCTCAGTGAACTGTTCCATTCGACAAGTGTGAGCCCTAAACCACATGGCTTCACCACAGCACAGCATTAAGTGGGACTGACTGGAATTAACCAGAGCGGGACCATCCCTTGCCAGTAAAAACACAAACACCAGATAAGAGCAGCAGCAGGAGTTGCTGTTAATCCCGGGAAACACTCTCCCCCTTTTGCCAAAGCAGCCCTTCCCCTCAAGAGCAATTCTCCCTCCGAGGCCAAGGTGGTGCTCAAATATTGTAAGTAAGAACCACCTCTCAACAACCACCTGCTTCAACTCTACCCCTTCCCATGTGCTCCACAAGGGCAAGGACCAAGACCGTTTCCTCTGCAGAGGAGGACTTTGTCTGGGTACAAAGGAGCTCATCCACACAGCTACAAATGTGAAAATGTGCCCAGGCAAATCCAGATTCAAAATTCCACATTCTATGAATTTACCCACTTACCCAGGGACCACATTTTCTAAACACACATCACGTTCTTTGTCTGAGCTGTACTTTGAGAAGAGCTTCTGTTTAAGATTTTTCAGCTTCTAGATAAATATGGCAAGCACTCCAGCTGTGGTTTGGGGCCTCACTGTTTTTGCTCTGTACATCCATCACTAGAGTTTGCTTCGGTTTCAAAGATCCCAGAAGAAGGTGTTCAAACACACACCAACAAGGAACCTGACATTTAGTGTGGGAATACACCGAGTAGTCCTTGCCAGTGGGGTGGGCTTCACTGGGTTTTATATCTTATAGACTCAGTGCCTCTAGAAACTCCCTCCTCAGGAAGGGGAAAGCCCAAGCTGGATACCCAGGGCTGCCGAGCAGAAAGAGAGCAGTTCTGTTTCTGCAGCTACAAATCCCAAGGAATAAATAACAAATACAACCTGAAACTGGCCACGGAATCGAGATGTTTAAGCTGTGCATTTGCAACATGCTCACTCTGTTCCCATTGCTATTAGCAAATATGGAAATCAAAGTATGCCCTCTGTGGATTGAGCAGGTTGGACAGCAGAAGGTGATTTTCAGTGGCCCAGTCTAAGTGGGCATGGGAACACCCGGGTTCTCAGAAATGTTTCCGAGGGAAAAGTCACGAGCTATTTTTCTCTCCATCTGAAAATAAAACTCGCAATGATAAAAATGGACAATCCTCTTCTTGAACGTTCAGTTTTTATTTCCGGTTCCCAATTGTTACTGATGATGGTGCAACACATGAATATGCAAAAGCAACAAAGCCTCCAAGGGCAGAGGCCAGGGAAGCCAGCTAATTTCCTAATTAGACAATACAACAAATACCTCACATAAAGAGCCTGAATACACACAACACAACCAAAGTCAAAAAACAGAGACCCATATTTTAAAAAATACTTTTAGTTCACAGGGTAGGAAACCCTTCCTGGTAGCAGCTCCCTCCTCAGCCACCTCAGTGCATAACAGTTTGGGCTGAGCAGTTTTTGGCTAATTCACACCACTCTACCTCAAGTGCTTACACAGGTGGGAGCTGCCAAACCTGGCGCTTTTGCAGGCAGCTGTGGCAGGAAAAAAAAAATATCCTCAGACTACAGACCAAAAGCAAAGTAAGGAAGAAAGGAAAAAATCAATTGACTTCTGCTACCAAGTAAAAACTTTACAGCTGTTTTAAAAGGTACTGAGCTACCAATTTGCTTTTCTATCACACCAGTTATTAGGCACTCCTGGCTTTCATGACCATTTTCTGCTCCAACCATTTGTGTAATACAAAAGGAACATAGGGCAAGCAGAACGTGTTTAATTAGAAATGCTGTTTGCTAAGCATTCAGAGAAGTTACAGAATGGTGTGTTTCACCATAATGACATTTAATCTAATGAAATTGTCCTTAAAATAGGTTTTGTTTCCTTTACGTGATCTAAACATGTTGTTCATGCTAATTACAGCTGATTCTCACAATAAAGCAGCTACCAGAAAACTCAAACGCAGATACACGAACAAATCAGCACAGGGTAAACTGGGTTATGGACCTTTAGGGTGCATCACCTGAGCTGTGGGAATGCCATGTAAATGTTTTCATCCCATGTAAATTAAAAGTAGCTGATCCTTCCTCAAAGAGCCGTTGAAAGAATTCCTGCTCCTTTGCCAGCAAGTCCTCTGGCTTTGAGCAGATGTGGCCAGAGAGTGCATGAGACCAAGTCCTGGCAAGGACTACAAATCAAGATACAGCCATTAAGCAAGTAGCAAATACCAGCCCTGCTTAAAACACTGTAAGCCCTATCCCAGGCTTCAGCAAAAACACAATTTTGCTGGCTCTTTCCGAGTTTGTCTCTTGGAAACCGCCTGTTCAAAATGCTTAGAGAAGCAACCTGGCCCTCGAGTCAGCATCTGAGTGGTTACAGCAGACATTTCAGAAAGCTCTGGTCTGACAACGCTTTCACTCACATCGTTCCTTTACAAACATCTTGGCATGTGGGAACATTATCTGGCAGCTCATGAGGACCTCTGGTCTACAGGATTTGCTCTTTTAACAGCAACAAACTCATACGTAGTTCAAAAGGCAAAGTCAAGAGCGGGTTGTGTGTACACAGAGGCATGGATGAGTCTCCAGGAGTCTGTAGGGAATTTTAACATAAAATATAGAGGATTATAATGAGCAAGAGAATTACCTGAATCTTCCTAGGTTACCCAATAAAATGTTTCTCCTCATATGCAGAACATTTGGGATAATAGCAGTAACATTTAAAGAATGAAGAAGTCCTTCTGTAAGCCTGGGATTGTGTCTAACACACTTAAATACAAAGGCTCTGGAACAAACCATCTGGTTACTCAACCAGAATATTATTACCTACTATTGATCCAAGAACTGAGCTGAAGTTTGGAAATCTGAGTTATTGCAGTTAGAATGGAAAATATTTGAACTTCCACAGCTATGATTTTAGATTTCAAAATAAGTGTCAGATATTCCCTTTATCTTCTCAGAAGCAGATTATAGTGACACTATGCCTTGTGTCCATCAAAACCCAGCAGTTTAACATCAAAAAATACAACCCAAAAAAGTGATCACACAGAAATCACCCCTTGATCTGAGCCACATTATTAAAGCCTTTAATGCCTGAATGTGTCTGGCATTTTTATAAAGATATTAGTCATAATAAAATACCAGTCCATTCATTCATTTTCATAGCTACAAAGATTTTTTTTTTTAATTCCAGAAATACATTTTTGAAAAACAGTTCAAGTTTTGGATGGGCATAAGTCTCCAGTTAGTGCCTGTATCTAATGCCAATCAGACAGCTCAGATTTGGAATTTATCTCCTCGTATGTCATAAGCTAGGTTAGGATCAGGTGTTAAAAGACAAAATTGCACAAAAATAGTTTCCAACTTTCATTCTCCTCGTTAAAGACAATTTCTTTTATCTTCTCCAGTGAATGATCAAGATTCACTAATGAATTCTATGCTCTCCTGAGAGTACCTTTGGTCTCCCTTTTCTGATCTTGGTCTGGAAATCCAAATTGACTTGTGTGACTCTGTCCAGCTGTTCAACTGAGACACGTTATAAATCTGAATCAAATATATCAAGTCAGTTTTGCATTATTTGGACTTGACCAATTTGACCTCTCCCCTTTGGAAATCCCTCCATTATCAAGAAGGTCCAACTAACGTTCCATCACATTTGAGTCCTTTTCTTTCTTAACCCTTTGACACGGCTGAACTCCTCGAGAAACCTCAGGGAGAGTGGAAACTCAGATCCCAAGGCACCCCTGGAACCGAGCGAGCTGTGGCAGCCCCACTCCAGTAAAACTGTGTTCTCTGCCCAGTCTGACCCAGGAGCTGAACCAAAGCCAGTGTTGCTGTGCCCTCCTGGCACTGCCCACGCACGGGCACGGTTGGGGGCTCTGCTCACATCACACGGTTTGATCAAATTTCCTCGGCCGAGCACCCCACAGCGAGGTCTGTCCTCGACTGGCGACCCCTGCCACGTCCCTCTGCAGGAAAAGGAACCCAGAGCTCCTCAGGCTGAGCAGCACGTCCCCAGGCCCGGCCAACAGCATCCCAGCAGGGCATAACCCTCTGCACCAGACTCAGCTTCACTCGGTGGAAAAACCAATAATGGAGAACAAAATTCTAACAAACGTATTATTTCTTTAAGTGCTTGAGAAAGTGAGCATCTCTTTAGCTGTCAGCTCAATTATTCTGTTAAGAATTAATTTGTTGATATTTCCACAACTCCAGCTTTCCAAAGCCCACACAAGTGGGGTGAGAGGGAAAAAAAGGGAGAAAAGTTTTGTTTTGTTTTGTTGAGAGATTAATTATAGTGGGGCTCAACAATTGGGAAATATGGAGTGTATAAGGACTACTGCAAAGTGACAACCATTAACATGTTATTCTATAGAACACTTAGATACTGGGGATATTTTCCAGCTGAAACCCATCCAAGTTTTCTTCCATCCAGTGCTCCATGTTTAGTCCAGGAACATTAATGATGAAAATCTAGACAGCATTACACAGTGTGAACTATCAGATGTACACTGATGATACTTGATTTTATATTGCCTTTGGCTGAGCCAGTCCATAGAATTTAAATGAGCTGAATTCTGGCCTGCATCTGCTGTTGAATGAGTAAACAGTAAATCAAACCTAAGACTTCATTACAGAGTTGAAATTCTGTTTTCCTCCAGACCTGGTGTACCACATGATGCAATCAAACACGTTATTATCTGTCAAGCCTCCAAAAATGAACTAAATGACTCATAAAAACAATAAATAAGACACCGTCTCTGCCCCTGTAATGCTTTTCATTGTAAAATTAAAACAAGACTCCCAGAAATTCCAAGTCCTGAGGAATTAAGTGCTACAATGGAAAGGGAGGACGTGGGTTATACAGTATGATAAAGCAGTTTTTCCCTAGATGAAGGTGCCTCTCCTCCCTCATTTTTAGTGTAACCTCCACATCCACGAGGCTGTCGTAGGACACTCCTGAGTGTAGGTGTCTGTTGGATTTGCCAGTCCATGGGTATTGCCAGCAAATGGTGCTGAATCTCCTCTGGCTGCTGCTCACTCACAAATAACTCAATACAGTCGAGCTTCGACATCTTTAAAACAGCAAAATCCTAGTTCAGTGAAGGGCTGACCAGAAATCCCAGCTTCAGAGTGTACTCAGCAGGCATCCATCCCTCTGATCTACAAGCCAGCCTTGTAAAAAACCTTGGCTCAGGGAGAAGGGGGAGAATCCTCCTGTAGCCCAGCAAGCCCAGCCCAGGCAGAAGCTGCTCCCAAGAGCTTTTGCAGAGGCAGAGAGTGTCAAGAACACATTTCAACATCCCAACACAGCTGTACATGTCCAAGGCCATACCCACGATAAAAATATTAAATAACTACAGAAACCCCCACTAATTACTTACATTTGACAGTTAGGTACTAAGCCTATTATATTTCAATTATACATGGATTATTTCTTTTTATTAGGAAGGTCTAGTAGTCATAACAAAAATGCTTTTGCATTTTGTTAACGAAGACTTTCTGAAATTACCTACTGTTAAATGTAATTATTTGGACAACACCAGGCACAAAGCTCCAAACTTCTGCTTTGGTTATGACAGCCAAGGAGTCCTACAGTGACAGTGGAAACTGGGCCTGCTGGTAGTGACTTGTCTTTTATGGAATGAGACCTTCAGCACCTGGCAAGTTTATTGAATGTTACACGGCTCATGGTGCCAGTGAAGAGTATTGATAACTGCTTTGAAACAGAATCAGATAAAATTTTGCACTGCATTTTATGAACTCGGAAGATTTCACTACTGTCAAACCATTTTTTGACACGGACAGACATTTTTAAACAGTGGCTCTCAGACAGCCTCAAACATTCTTCATCCAGGTTCATACAGGGAATGAGAAGAAGAACGGTTCAAATTTTGTCTGACCTCCATTTTTCAAATGCTGGCACACAATTCCTCTGCTGTAACCTACCTGAAATCTTCCCCTGGGACAAAAAATGAGGTCTTGGTGCACTTTCCACCATCCTGCAGGTGGTGCCTATGAGAGCTGCTCTTCTTTTGTGATTCCACAGCCAAAGAGTTACTGTAATCTATCTACAGGCATAAATCTTCCAAAATGCTGCTTTTGAATACACTTACTTTAAGAATACACAACATTATAAAATGACATTCTTGAAGTAAAAGGTGCCCAACGAGCTTAGATCAAATATATGCATTTTGTTAATGGCAGTAAGACTTGATAAAACTTTAGAGGCTTTGATGGATTTTCCTTCCAGACATTTATCAAACAGATTTTCCTTACTGGTTGTGGACAGCCCCCGAACCACAAAGTACCAAATCAATATTTTCATGCTAGCAAACAGAAATAAGGAATAAACCTGGCCCTAAGACACTGATATCTTGATTGATAGAGCATTATTTCAATATACACCTAGGAACAAAAATTTTACTCAGACTGTGGCCATGGTATTTGTCACTAGAAGGAAAACTCAGAAGGAAAAGCATGCAGCAGTTTTCCTTTCAGGTGCAATAACCACAAGGCCAGTCTACCCTGTCCCAGGAGACACGTTACTCCACTAGCAGTCCACAGAACTTCTGCACAATCAGGCAGAAATCTGAATATTCCCTGCTACCAGCTTTATTCTTTACAATTTTTATTTTAAAGTACCTATTCCACACTACCGGGCCCAGAGGTCCAAACTGATGGCATAAATGCAGCCACATAAAATGCAACAAACACAAATATTCCCTCTGTTATCACACAAATAAATGACATTTATTGGCCCTTAGAGGGACAATCCTTTAACCCCCCAAAGGCAGCAGCTGAACTCATGCTCCCTCGTGGATAATTTACACAGAATCCCATCACTTTAACGCTTAATTAGTGCAGAAGGCAAGGAATACCCAACGCTGTCCTTGAGCAGATCCTCAGCCACGAGACAAACCCACGCAATAAAAAGTGTGCAGAGGATTTCAAGCATGTAAAGGTACCTATAAACGTGTTTAGAGGTATGAAAACGAAGTGTTTTCCGAGTGCCATGTTTAGAAGGGTGCACAGTTCATGACCAGCAAACGGGGCCTAAAAATGCACAGACCGTGGCTGGCTCAAGCTGAGAGCAGCAGCACTAAGTGCCCACAGACTCTGCCTGCCTCGAGAAATCAGTTCTTGCTGTAAAATACCAGACTTTAGCACATTCTGGAGAATGACATCACCCAAAGTAGCCTGCCAAAAACGTTACTTTCGCGTTTCTTCTACGAGAAGATTTCCTTTCATCACTCTTTTTAAATTTTCTTTTTTTAATTAGTCAATCGTTCAAAAACCTGAAAGTTCTAAGTATTTCCAGGGCTATAGATGAGCATCTTTTAACACAAGCAAGTGACTATGCCTTTTAAAAATGTTGTGTGTAAATGTAGCTTTTCTCCTTTTTAGCAGATTTATATTTGCAACCACGCTGTGCTAAAGTAATACAAGTTGCTGCAATCACCATACTAAAATGACATTTTTTGCTTTTGATTTATTCTTATTCCACTGAAGAATACTCTTTTTTATGAACTTATGTCTGCCTGCTCAGTGAGCTGTAGGTAACCCACTGGAAATACTGAACATAAACAGTCAGATAAACCAGTCAAAGCAGGATATTTTTGCATTTTCAAGAAAGCTTTTTAAAGGTGACAAGTGCAAGTAATGCATTCCACTCCTCCAAGCAGTGCAAATAAACAACGAAAAAATCACTAACTCGCAGAAATTATGGTTCTTTCACTGAAATATTCAAGATAAGCCCTTCTCTTTTGCAGTTCTGATGAGGTTTTTGCATTTTACCTTGGTGGAAGCCACAGCTGAAGTACACAGGGGCTTTCCTCCCATGCTCAGCAGCCTCAGGGGTTACTCCTTTCTCTGTCAGTGTTATCAAGGCAACACCCAGCTCCCCACTGCAGAAATTGTCTTCATCACGAGGTTTCAACCTGAACAAGATAATTCCATGTTAGGGAGTGCTGTAAACATTGGGATCATTTCCCTTCTGTGAAAAGGGAATAAACTGCTGGATATTCAAGGTAGGAGTGTAAATTAAAAGCCATATATACAACCCAGGGGCATTTCTTTGGTGTAATGGACTGTTCTATATTCATCTTTTGTAGCTCTTGTTATTAAACAAATGAATAGAAATACTACTGAAATTCAGATGCCCTTTTTTGACAGAAGCTGAGCTAGTCCTAAATACGAAGCACTTTGTATGGCAGAGAAAATAAAGCAGCTTTCAGACAAGAATCCAGTGTTATCAAGGGGGAGGGCAAAAGAGTTCAACACAATTTTCTAATGTCATAATCCAATGCTACAAGGTCTTCAAAATTTCATACTTCACATAAATATTTATATGATCTATAGGTACACAGTGTGTTTTAAAGACAGACTTTTGGAGGAAACACTATTCTTAAGTTATTTTTCTTAGTGCTTCCACAATGATTTTTTTAAATACAGATTGATAACTTCAGAAAAGAAGTAGGGCAGACAATGAAATGCAGCTGGTTTGATTTGCTTGTAAAGTAAAAACATCATATCTAATGCTCTCCCAGAACAGGTTGCAGTGCTCATGTAAGAAACATTAAAATAAGTTACTGCTTAGTTATTTTTTGTTAAGAGTCTAGACCATAGTAAAATAAGAACCTCAAATTTGTGCTGAACCGTCATCTATAACCACATTTTAATGTAAACCTTCAGAGAATTCCACAGTTATTTTGGATTATAAGTGAAAGAGAATAAAGCTTTAAGCCTAATTTCACGATTCACAGCTCTTCCTCCTGCATGGCACCCAGTTACAATTCCTTCAGGGATCCTTTCTACTGCCTGTCCTCAGATCATTGGGAAAAGGCTGATACCATCCAAGTCATTCTGCTTTCCTGGGTCAAGAAAAACCCCCAGGGATTCTCCTCAGACTGAAATACACTGATCCCAGGATGGCTCAGTGAAGTGAATGGAGACTTGAAGAGTAATAAAATGAACCCACGTTTGCTCTATCAGCTCGGCAGCTCCAGGCATCAGAGGATCCATTTAGATTAAGTGTGTTTATACAATGAAAAGTATTTTTTAAATGCAGAAGGGGAGGGAAAAAACCCTCAACACATGGAACAATTGCACAGAGAATGAGATTTGACTCAGTTGTGCATGTGATATAATGTTTAGTAGAATTATAGTTTCTTTTGAAGTTAAAACAGAATTCTTCCATTTACAGTGGCTTTACTTGCAGATTGTAGTTTTCTTTCTGCAAAGGGCATCACTGCCAGGCGAGATTAAAGACAAACTTTACAAATCCTCATTTTGTGGCATTAAGAGTGGAAACCAGAGGAACTTTCCCCTTCGGTGCCTGTCGGGGCTGCCCTGAGAGGGGCAGTGCTGGATGCTCGGGTTACACATAATCCCCCAGCTGCGAGGGACAATTAGCACCACGGTCTCCAGAAAAGCTTTCAGCTCTCAACAGGTGCCTCAGCATTGTGCTCAGGTTTAAATCAAACTCTGGCAGAGGGAATGTCCCACCTCCTGCCACCCCTCCCCTTTGAAAGGGCTCTTATTAAAGCCCAGGCAGAGCAGCTCCACTCTCATTTTCTCCACAAAGACCAAACATGACTTTCACCCCTTTGTCTGAGAGCTTTTTTCCTTTATCTTCCTTCATCTCTCTGACTGAGAGATCTGAAGGCAGGAAGTGGAATTTATTTGTTGCATACTACAAGTCTACTACTTCTGACTGAAAATAGGAGCAAATCCTTTGAGAGCTATATAATTATATTGACAAAAATCTGAGTCTTGGCCTCTCTCCGGGCAGCTTCAGAAACGAGAGTCCAGAAAAAATACAGAAGTATTTAATTAATTAATATTGTATCTGCATTAGGTGTGAGTTACAGATCTGAGGTTTTTTGTACTACCGTGCATTAGAAAATTTCTTTAGAAATGCTCTTTAGATTAAAAATTGTTTCTGTCTTTCAGAACATTTTCACAAGGCAGGAATGGCAAAGTGCCTCTTACAATTCCAACTTGTACAGTAAGTTAAACAACACTGAACACTTCTCAGAAATATTTTCTTTTTTCCTCCTTTTTTTATTTTTTGTTTTTGTTTTTGTTTCCAATGTAGAGGCATGCTCTACCCAGAAGAAATATTTATTAGGAAGAATTCCCTCCTTAGTAGTCAGTGAAGCTTTTCTGATCCGGTAACAAATACTTTTTGGCAAAATAAGCAATTTAGAGCCCCGCAATACACAAGGGAGGCCGCCTGCTCAGTGAATTAATCATTTATGATGAATAAAAAGAAAATCGTTATGAGAGATATCAAAAGACGCAGTAAAACACAATGGCACTTAAAAGAATAAGAAATCTTGACATTTGATCTGACCTGTTTCCATATGGAGACAAGACTGATAATACAAACCAGATATTCCTTTGGCACAATTCGGATTATAAACTCGAGTCTCCACAACACAGTGAGAAAACAGCAAGTAGATTAATCATGCACAATTTCCAGTTCGCTTTCTTCTCCTCATCTTGTGGAGTCTTTTTGCCATGATCTGTCTGGGCCATGCTCGTGGCTGTTTCTCCCAGGTTTTTTGGTGCCTTCTGGTTCCTCTCCACCTCTGGGCAGATCCCAGGGCTCACACCCCATCCTTGCCCAGCAATCCCAGGGAGCTCAGGATCCTGAAGAGTGTGTTGGACTTGCTAAACCTTTAAGACCAATTTTTGTTATTATTTTCCTCCATCAATCTAAATTTAGTAACAACTAATTCTTAGCTGTGCATCTCCTTCCTAGCTTGGNAAAAAAAAAAAAATCAGTCTCAAATTTTAATATATCAAAATTGACTCAAACAAAAATGGCAAAACCACTGCAATGTGAAGAGCATATCCTCTTTAACTGCCTTAGTGCAACTACCATGGCTTGCAAGAGGAAAGTCTGGAGTCTTCTAGTCTATCAATAACATCCTTATCTTTCCACAAAGCAGCAAATCTATACCAAAACAAAAATCTTCACCTAAATGTGTCCAACCCACTTTCCCAGAGAGAGGTCGCATGAATAAACGTGGTTGCAGGGTGAGAAAAATCTCATCCTGCCTGTTTATTTCATTAGGCAAGTAATTAGCAGAACACACACAAAGCCAAAAAGGATCTGGACTCCCAGCCACCCTGGATTTCATGCCAGTTACAAAGATAAGTGGACAGCTTGAGGTCAGCAGAATGTTACATGTTTCACTGGAAAATATTCATCTTTTTTAGGGATTCAGCTGACTGTAGAAAATACCCTACACAGAAAGATTAATTTCACTCTGCTGAATTATTTTGTTATCAGCAGCTTAGGATTCACTGTAAGCCTTAAGTACAAGCCGAAGTTTAATTGTCCTACTTTTTCAATAATTGTAATAAAGGAGACAAGACCCTGATCCAATTTATTTACAATCTAAACAAGACTGCAAATAGCAAGGAAACTCTGAACAAGTATTGATAACTCTAAACAGAAGTAATCTATTAATGTTATATATTACAATATTAATATTGATAACTCTAAACAGAAGCCTATTGCAATTGATTTTTGTTCATGGGAAAACAAAGTTTGGTTTATTTTGGGGTGCTTCTAATGAGCCTCTCCAAAATGAGAAGGAAGCAAAAGCAAAAACAAACTTACTTTACCTGGAAAGTCATTGAACAAGTGACAGAATCACATCTCTAAAAGAGGGGCAGAAAATTAAGGAAAAGGCATTAGAAGTCAAGACACCAGAAAGCAAAAGAAATTAGGAAGCACCTGTGTGGGGAAAGAAGTGGACAAAGGAGAAAAGGAAGATTAAGGAGTGAACTGAAGTGGTGCAAGGGTTGCCGGACTTCAGATGGGCAACTCTGCTCATTTGCAGAGCTTCAGCTGCTCTGCTGAGGAGAGAGCAGGAGTGATGGATGCACCCCAGTGTGGGATAATTCTGAAGTCAGAGAACATATGCTTTGAGTTTAATCCAACTGCAGAGTTCTGGCAAACATGCTGCATTTAGAGAGGCAAATACATCAACTTCAATTTTTTAGCAGCTGTGCTGCCCTTTAATTCCTCACACCCTGATGTGTACACTTGTACCCCTCTCCCTCACCTCCAAAAAGCAGATCACTGAGAAGAGCCCAGCCTTTCTGTCTGAAGCCAACTAACAGCTCTTGCCCACTGGAATTTTCTTTGAGATATACTGTTATTTTCCACTTGTTCTGCCCATTTTCTTCCAAATTAAACACACATTGAAGTGTCTTCCTAGGAAGGCTGAGCCATACCAGCAGGAACCAAGACTCCCGAGTTCAGCCGGCAAGCTCCTCCCTCGAAATCCCAAGTTATCCCAGATCCAGAGAGCCTCCTCTCTTTCACAATTCAAGGGTCTCCTCCAAAACCCACCAGCTCCTAGCTCTGCTCCACAACTCCAAGCATTTCAGCATTAACTCCACCCAGTGTATCAGATCCAACAGAAGTCAGCAACAGCACCGAGACCACCTCCAAGTCACATTTTCTTCCAGCCCTCGGGGGTTTAACTCACACACCTCAGGTCACATCCTCTCTCCCAACTCTGTCCAGCAAAGCCAAGCTGCCTTCCAGCAGAGGTGAGGAGCAGGAGGCCACATCTACACCTCTCCTCACAACCAACCAGGCTTTGGCACCAATCAAGCTCATTGGCACCAGGTATTTTACATTCCCTCCCAAAGACAGCAAACACTCTCTTAAAGCCACAAACCTTTTAATGAGCGCAGGGCACCAGGAGGTAAAGTGGTGATGGCAGTCAGTGCTGGAACAGTCCCTTTGAGGCCAAAGGAGAAAAAAGGATGGTGCAAGAGAGCTGTAGAAAAGGAGAAAATGTTAATTTTGTGCCTGGTTTTTGTCTTCCCCTGGCAGCTGAGGTACAGGAGGAACTGCACGGAGGGGAGAGGTGCAGAAGGAGGGGGATGCTTTGTTTTAAGGCCCTTGGGGGAATGAGAGGAGCATTTAGTTGAAGTAGCAAGTGCAGAGGAGGATGAACCCTGCTCCCCTCCAGGCCCATTGCTCCATCCAGAGCCCCTCTGGCTGCGATCGCCCAGCCCTGCCGGTGCTGCCGTGGGTAGGGAGGAACCTCCCATGGGGAGTGGGAAGGGACGATAACCCAGAGCCTGGGCTCCCCACCACCACACAGTGAGGAGGGAGGCAACGCTGCCTGCTTCCTGCTCCTCAGGCTTCCATTTTACCCGTGCCACCAGTTCATGCCTTGCTGTAAGCGTGAACCGGCAGCTGATTACGGAGGTGTTTCCCTGCGTTGCCCTCTTGTATAAATGCATTTATTCCCTATCTCACACGGGAATGAAGGGCTGTGCATGCACTGTGGGCACCTACGAACGTTACCTGTAGGCCTGGGGTTGGTTGGTTGGTTTGTTCGTAGCTGCTGAACTCACAGGAAGCCCCTGGCCGTGGCTGGGGCAGGAGCTCAGCATCCCTGCACCCCAAAGCACAGGTACAACTCGTCGTTAGCTCCAAGCAGATGTCCCACACACTGTCCCTGCCTGTGCTGCCTTTGGAGCACGGAATGATCTCAGCCGAGGCACATCTTGTGAATGCACCGCATGCCTGCCCACCGCCAGCCCAGTTCTCCTCCACGGAGGAAATTCAGCTGGCATGGGGCGTCGGAAGCGGCCTCGGTGCAGCACGACAGACAGGCTCCCAGCATTGCTTCACTGAGGCACAAATTTCAATCTTGTTTGTTCAGAAACGACTGCCGCCCGCTGTCGCCAAGAAAACCCGGCTCCCTGAAACACAGAAACTCTAATTATTTATTAAGATATGGTTTGGCTCCTCTCAAGCTTTGTATTTTGTTTTCATTTGTCAGGTTGAGCGCTGGTTGGCTGTATACTGAACTAGACTATGACCCCTGATTCACTCTTCCACCAATTCTCTTCATATCTTGTAATTGTCTTGAAATAGTCAGACTTCTGCACCGTAATTAATGGTGCTGTGAACTTGGAAATCCTAAAATGATTAGATTTCTGGAGGGCTGAATGAACCAGAGTCTGCCAGTGTAATGGTATGCAGTGATCTGAACCCCGAACTGTGAACTGCTGACTCCGAAACCTGGGTCTACCTTGTTATTGCACCTCTGCCCTTCCCTCTGCAGAAGGAGGATCTCTCTCTTTATTTACCTACCTCCCAAGTTAGGGAATAAATTTGGAATGTGACATAAGTGCTAACACTGTAATTAGTAGGAAAAACTTCCCCTGTTTGTCTCACCATATTCAACAACAGATGCCTATCACTTAAAAAAGACTAATCAAAATTTTAAAACATATATGCTAGGCAGAATATTTTTAAAACAGAAAATATTCAAGATGAAATTGTCTTGACAGTGCCTGCTGTAGACAGACCCAGGACAACTCATTTTGTTTAAAAAAATTAAATAGAAAGCTTGTGGGACTTGCGTTTGTGTTTTTCTGTTATAAATAAAAAAAATGTGTTATAAACAAAGAGATAAAAAAGAATTTTCTTAGTGCTGGTGGATTAAGACATCATTGGTAATGTCCAGGAAGGGGAAACTTGGGATTTCGTGCTTTTGGATCCAAAGTGTCATGGAGCATTAAGAAGAATCCTGCAAAGCTTTGTGGAATTCCCTGTTCCCCAGCACAGCGAGGCTGCAGACCTGCTCTGCCTCGCAGTGGTATCCTGAAAATAGATCCCACAGGATTTTGGCCCACAGAGGATGGAAAGGTGTCTGCTGTTCTGATCATCTCATCTCCAGTTACTGGACAGTGGAACATTAATTCATGCAGAAGAGGAGAAAGGCAAATATCATTGCCAAGGAAATGAGGATGAACATTTTCTGTAAAACACACAGACAGTTCACGGAGAGAGAAGGACAAACCCGAAGCACTCACACAACTTCCAAGGTAAATTCCAACAAGCTTCTGGGGAAACAGAAAATAGCCCATCATGTTCTCATAGCAAAAGTGAAATTGTCAGATTTAATCAGGATTTCTTTTCTCTGTGCTGTGAGACTGTAGATGCAGGCTGTAAGACAATAAATATTGCTCAACAGGAAAAATAAATATTCCATAATGTCCTGTTCCAAGAGAATGACATTTCAAGTTTCAGGCTTTTTTAAGTCTTATTTTAAAAATAAAATATAAAGAGAATCTGGGTATTGCAGAAATACATATGCTGGAGCCAGGCTAAAAATGTTCTTCAGACTTCCAGTTTCAAGCGAACAACTAAACAGCACTTGCATCTGCCCCTGGTGTCAGCCTGTCTCTTAAAACTTAACAAGAATACAGCTGGGCCTCACCCATCGTTTTCCAGGAGATTAGATCCCTAAATCCCAGTATCACATTTTGGAGAGTTACTGATATAATATAAAACCAAAATTTTCCATCCATAAAGACATCAACACTCAGCTCTGCCAAAACACGGACCCTCCTCAGCTGAGGAGTGTGAAATGATGCATGAGCAGTTTTATACTCAGACAGATACACGAAATAAAATTATAAAATATTTTAAGGTCATCCTAGGAAAATGATATGACTGGAAAATCATGACTGAGAAATTGTCAACCGATTTCTGATCTCTTCATGCACGTTATGGAAAACTGAATGCAGAGTTATACAAGACGATTTGGCACCCTGAGAACCTGTGTTGATGTTTTGTGTTGCTATTTTATGTTGCTACTGAACAGCAGACAGGCGAGTCTGCAGGACCAAAACTTTTAAGATAACTGGTCTGTCAGCCACCCCTCTGATTATACGGCAGTGACTCTGGGAACTGAAAATCAGCAATTGCCATGTCAGTCCTCTGCGAAGAAGAATTTGTGATTTAGGCAAATAATTAGTCACCTGACAAATATTTTAAATTTTGTAACATGACTGCTTACATCAAGAGCAGGTAAGGGTAGAGATAGTAATGAAAATGTTTGCTTTTTAGAGAATATTCAACGGTTCTAAGGTTTCACCTTTAAAGAGGTAACCCCATCTCCTGGTTTGCAGAGCGTAGCTAGTGTGCGTGAGATTCCTGATACACTTCAGATAGAAACACTTACATCAGTGCCAGGGCTGGAGGAAACAAATGAGTTCCAGAACTGGCCTTTTGCCAGGTCTCCAGGGTTCAAGCTCTAGGTGAAATGGGAACGTGAATATGTTACAATATAAATCTTCTGGCGGTGGATATGAAATCACTTTAGCGATCACAGAGCAGTTTCTGGTGAACAAGCCCCTGCTGTACAAGCACACTGCTGGCTCTGGCTGTCCTTTCTGTGCTGACAGTCTTGGCAGAGAGAGCGAGGACTCACTGATAAGAAGGGACTCTTATCTCCAGAGGTGGTCCTCGGGTCAGAGTTGAGGAATGTTGGCTGGGTAGCACCGGAGCATGTGCTGCTGCTGCTGCCTGCAGCGTGTTTATCTGTTCCTTCCTCGAGCACCTAATGCTCCATGACATAATTAGGACCCAGAGTAAAGCTACGTACGAAAAGAACCAAATATTTCATCAATGACAACACCACCGAGAACTACGTTAGTAAGAAATAAAACATTCTTGAACCTCAGGAGAGAATTAGAATGGAAATAAACCCTAAGACATGAATTTTTAATTACCAGATATCAGGAAAGAATGTTTTCTTTGGGGGAGTTTTTCTGAAACTAGCAGCTGTCATATTGCTTGATCCCCGTTTTAGAGGCACAGCACCAACATAGATGAAAAAACACAGCTCATATGCCATTGCAAAACTCACCTGTAAGCAGCTTATACCTAGAGATCATTTGGAAGTTTCTTACTGTCAAAGTTGTTTGAGCAGCAGAAAAGAAATACAGCAGAAAAGGAAAACCACTCAGCAACTGCAAACCCCTTTTAATCCAGAAAGATGGACCCGGGAAACCCAAGTTATTTTTAAGCCCAGGCTGAGCCATCCAGTGTAACCATGTGAGTGCCACAAAAGTGACAGGAGCTGGAAGGCTCGGAATCCAAACCCACACGTGGAAGGGTCCCCCTCAGCAGGGACCGTGCTCATGGCATAAAGGGATTGCCCAGGGTATCCTGATATGAGGTCACAGAGACAAAATATTCCTAACTGTAAAAATTGGTATGTCTTTTAAGTCATCTGTAGAAAATCTAAACTGAAATCTTCATGATTTTTAAGTTCTTGGCAAAGTTGCTTCTCCCTTTTTCTCCTTCACTGAGCACAAACTAACATACACTGTGTCAGTTAAGGTCAGCCTTATCTGAGCTACTAATTCTTCTTTCTCCCAAAAGTGAAATCCAAACCTGTTGAAACTGGCCTCTCTTTTCACAAAACAGGATGTGAAACGAGGGCTGATAGCCCTGAGAGTAATGAAAAAAAAAAATCAAACGGAGTTTGCTTTTATAATGGTGTTAACAGTCTAAATATCACAAGTTTTAATACATCAAATAGTCACGGAATATTACAAGATGCTATTCATCAGGGACATAAAAATTCAGAAATTTATATTTGTGTCAAATGTTATATTTATATATAATACATATGTATATACACGGACAAATCCAGTGTGTTTGTGTGTGTATCAGGAGCCACTTCTAGCCACCTGCATATACGTGAGTTAAGTATTCACTTTGTGCACAAAAACAACCACCTGTCCGGCCCTTAGAAGAAACTGCCCCAAAAGGACATAATTTAACAAAAATATTCTTATCATAGGAACCTATAAGCTATATCAGGTTATATGCAAAGAGTTAGCAGCTTTGTAGTAGAACTTTGATCACTGCTTTTGGAATTGATTGTAAAATTTAAAAATGCTGGAATAGTTCAGTGGACCACACTTAGCACTGTCATTAAAATACAAAATTCAGTGTATTCTATATATGTTATTTTATATGAATGAAAAGGCTAACAGGGGTATATTTATGATTTCCCGGACCTCTATCCCCTTGTTTGTTCTTCTGTCCCAGTGTTTGCTCTCTGATCTACACTACAAATGTTCTCCAAGGAGTCCATGAGTGCCCTTTCAATGCTCCTTTTCAAACCCCTTGCATCCAACTTTCTGCAGGTGTTTAGCTCTGGGTATGTGGAAACACACACGGGGATGGTTTCGGACACTCACATCACTCCCAGGCCACTTCATGCACACAGATAAAAAGTTCAGAACAAGCAGGTGCTGCCTGAAGGTGCTGCCTGCCACCCCTGCAGCCCAACCTCGGCACAATTGACAAATCTCCTCCTGTGTTCCCAGGATGTTCCACGAATCCTATTGCAAATAAACAAACACAAATAGCCAATGTGGCCTTTAATATGAGATGAGAATTTTTTAATCTATTTAAACGTGCATTATCCTGTGCTTCAGAGAGTCATCTGTTAACTTTGCCATACCACGGTGGTAGTTGGTGGTGAAAGTGTGTAAATAACTGTAATGATTTTTGTGCTGTGGATATCTGTGCTATGCAGGCTGTTTGCATCTGCCCAACCCCACTTTTCCTTCAGAGGGACAGCTGAGTGTCCCGGGAAGGGAATGCCTGTGGTCTTACTCGAAATCAGGCGTCACAGATAACAAAGACACAATTGTTTCGGACACAGAACATGAAGTGATGATTAATCCTTTTCCTGTGCATTCTTGTCAAGTGCTTGCTTCACCTCCCACTTTAGTCAGTTCTCAAAAACCATCTGGCCTACAGTCCTTTTCTTTTTTTGGTTGTTTTGTTTTGTTTTTGGAATATGTTGCCTAATTTTTGTTAGTCATGATGAAAAGCTGAAACCAACGGTGATGAGTCTGCACCAGGTGCCTGATATTACATCATACTAGACATTATCTTGCAAAACAGTCAAATACTTATTTTGGCTGAAGGTTTTTTTTCCAGAGCAGGACTGGATATTCCTCCCACCCTCCCACCCACCCACATGTATTATTTTCTATTCTATACCCAGAGGGCCATGAAGGAGAATGCCACTTTACAAACAAATAGACGGTTGTGTTCTCCTGAAAATGTAAAGTTCGTTCTTTCACTTGGACCTTCACGTACCAAAATCAGGTAAAGAATTCCCTAATTCTGTACATAACACATCGAACTGCTCATTGTCATAATCCTGTACAATGACAAGCACAAGCATGGTTGAAGGTAGAGAGGGACAAACAAGTAATATTATGTCCAAAGCCACCCATCCCATACAAACCAAACTGTCTTGAAGCTCTTAAGCACTCGGAGCCATCTGGCCACAGCCAAGAAGTGCTCCCTTCAGGAAAGGCAACCCTTTGCTTTGATATATGGACTTGTCCCACCGCTGAAATGTTATTCATTGCACAGACGCTGAGTTAGATCATTACAAATAAACAAGCCCATTTCCCTATCTGGGCATTCTTCTACCAAATAAAAAATGGTTTGCATTGTTTCAGGTGAAATCCCCTCCAAAGTGACTTGCCCAGATAACAGTGTTTACCTGAATTATTTTACCATGCAATTGTTTTCCATCCACAGTCTAGCTGAGATCCCAGAGCACTCTGTTGCCGTTGGATTGTGATGCTGGACCAGCACTCACACAGGACATTTCACCCAAGCAGGGCACGATACCTCAAATATCTCAGCCATTTCTCCACAGTGTGATGGATCATCCCTGTGTTTCCTTTTTGGCTACACAGGGAACCCTGACAAACAGAAATCTAATTTTTATCTGGAACTCTGGCTGACTGCCTGATCTCTTTTAAACTGGCTGCTGAGACTAGGAAAGCAGTCCTTCTCTGAAAAAAAAAGGTTAAAAGGGATCACCAGGAGTTATCTTCAGTGGCGGGGACCTTTTATTTGTAAATAAAATCTCTTGGCTCTTTCCTTTTTGAGACCTCTGATGTTTGTGCATTTGTCTTGCACATTTTCATTAAATTCTCAGTCAATTCCTCTGCTCTGGGGCTCTATAGGAGTTGAGATATCCTTTTTGTTATTCGTTCTCCTTCCCAACAAACTGATTACATTAGGCCCAAGCCCACACATTTTTGTAAGCCAACAGTTTTGCTATCAAATTGTCTCAACAGGTACACTGCTTTTACAGGTACACTGCTTTTATAGCACTATCTTTATATTTCTCTTGAAATTAAACGTCTCTTTCTTTCTAAAACGTTAATGAAACACCTTTACCGAAGGCAACGTTCAAAGGACTATGCAATGACAGTGCCATGTTTCACTGTGAAATTCGGGACTGTGGAGCCATGACAGACACAGTTACACCGTAAGTTTGACCCTAGATGATAGTCCAGGACAGATGAAAAGTAATCCTTCCTCTATCTTTCTGCACCTTCTTTCCCCTCCTTTCTTTTTTTTACCTTTATAATGACTTGATCATACATAAACCCAGACCATCCCACTTTCTCACAAACATTGCTAGGTTTGTACTATGCCATTATTAGAAAAAGGGCATTGATTTCAAGGTTTTTCAAACACTGTGTAAAATGAGAAAGTAGCCCAAAGTTAGAGAAACTGGTTCCCAAGCAAAGAATAAATGACTAAAAATAAAATACATGTAGCAGAAAGCACTATTATAAAAATTACAGATTTACAGCCCCAGTTTGTGATCAAAGGTCTCTAAGCTGCTATCACATAAAAGCTCTGCTCTGCCGTGGAGGAACATTACAGCTCCTCTATTGTTCTCAAACACAGCTCAGGTCAAAGAAGTAGCATAGCAAATCAATTAATGTCCTACCTGCCTCCCTCACTAATTAGAGACTCAGCCTCTCTCTCAGCTCTTGATATTTGAAACTTCTCAGAAGGTGAAGATTAAAGTAGTCGCTCTCAAACTTTTCCAGAGGGTTTCCTTTTTAAGCCGTACCTTTCCTGACAAGTATGGATTCAGTTGAGGTGAAAGAGCATTAGGAAATTTTACCATCTCTGCTGTTTCTATTTATTTTTATTCACCTCTATAATCACAGCCTGTTAAACACTTCCACAAAGGAATATCTTTATTATCTTACCTCCAATTCTGGTTCTAAAAATACTCAGGTAATCCATAATATTGAACCTAATTGCTGTTAAATGTAATTATTCATGTTCCTCCCTGTTCCAGGAATAGTGGCCACAGTACATCTACAGTAAAGGTCCCATCAACATCCCTGGTTTTGTAATCATCTTCCAGATAGAAACCTTTATTTTCATAAGAGAAATTCTTCAGTCCATGTGTCTGAATTCCCACTGGACCATTGAGATACGTGTTTTCTACTCTTTCTCCTGGTCATTCCACTCTGAACAACGAGGACTTGTATGTTCTGTCATTGTTACTTGGCTTCCTGTATTTTCCATATACCAAGACTACGGTCTAGCAAAACTTTTAAATGCCTTTCCTTTTCCTCGCTCGTTGTTTCAGACCATCCACCAGCACTAGGGATCTAATCCAATTTAATTATCAAACATACAGGTTTTTGTTTCCATTACACAACTCGTCTGTGTGTAATAGAAGAATTTGCTCTGTGTTGGTACAGCTTCTTGGACTAGCACATGATTTGCATATTCACACACAATTAATGCAACACGGGACTGAACCCTGCACGGGTGAGCTGCAGATGAAAACTGCTCCGGAGTGATGCAGAGCACGACGACACCCGGTAAATGCCCGGAGAGACAAACCCCAGACGAGAAAGCAGCAGGGCTTTTGCAGGAATTCTGGGTTCCGAAGGGTTAATCCCGAGCTTCGGTCTCCTTTGAAAACAGCATTTATGAACCATATCTCACACCCGCACTGAGCACTTGCAGCATTCACCGGAGCCAATGGGAGCCCCGGCTTCTTCCAGCAGCGAGCCATACACACATAAACTAAATTAAAATATATTGTTTACATACTGCAAACCTCATAATTCACAGAGCCCCTGGCACGGTACCGCAGCATTTCCCCGCAGACACAGCCACTTCTCCAGAGCTAGTTTTTCACCTCTTGGTAGCAGCTGACCCTCGAAGCACTGTCAGACAGAAGTCAGCGTTTCCTTAACCTGCCCGTGCCCGGCTGTAAGCGGGCCAGGGAGCAGCTGCGCTCTGCGCCGGAGCCCTCGGGAAGGAGCCGCGATTCCCGGCGTGGCCGCTGGGATTTGGGCTCCTTGCCGGGCTCCACAGGGCATCCATCCCACAGTCCTCGCTCGGGGCAGGCGCTGCCCGGCCCCAAAATGTGCCCAGCACAGCCCAAGGAAGGGCAGAGCTGCCTCTGCTCTAGGTGCTCATCCTTTCACAGCGTTTATCAAGAAGCTGAGCAAGGATAGCAAGCAGAGCACAGCACGGTGAAGATTATCCCTGACAAGTCTCACATGAGCT